>JARFXV010001271.1:0-107516 GCA_031761425.1 Cosmopolites sordidus
ACTTTAATTGATATTTTGGATATGAGATGCATCACGCTATTTTATTCCATTATCTTAATGGGCGTGAAACATGAAAAATGTAGTAATACATTTCCAAAAGATATAAGCCTTCTATAATAGTGATATAGGAAGACCAGTTTCAAACAAGAAACCAGCAATACTGTGAGAAAATTTCAAATTACTAGGAGCGAAGATTCCAACCGATCCTCTGGAGGAGTTGCTATTGTATATCACTTCAACCTGGATATGGGTTCGGTAAACATTACCACCGAACTGGAAGCAGTTGCACTGGAAGCAGTCTTCACCCAAATGAGCACATCGCAGGGGAGGAGATATAAACACTCCTACAGTGGTCAATCCATATAGCCCAAAATCTCCATGGCGGCCATCACTTTCCGGTCCTTAAAAACTTACTCATCTACTCTTTTCTAAAAAACGGTTTACAACGTTGTTAATGATGATTAGGAACCATAATGTATATACAGCTACATGTTGCAGGAGGTCGTATAAGCTTCTGCAAAGTTCAATTGATTTTATACCAGGAAAGAACCCACTTATTATTTAAGGAACCTGTAATGCTCGCATTGGAATCAATGTACAAGGTAAGATACTTCCCTTAAGAAAGTTTCTATTTATAATTGGCTCACTGCGCAATGGGGCGCGGGAAATATGTCAATCGATAACCCCGCGTTTTGGAATTTAATCGGTATGGAATATTTCTCGGGAGCAAACCGTGCGTTGTGTGTGGGAAAATTTTACAAAAACAATAATTTGAGGGCTTATTTTCAGGTCAACGGTGATGTAAAATAATAATAATAAGCAGAACTGTCATTACTGGAGTAACTAGTAAGTAATAACCAGAGATGTCGTTACTGGAGTGCAACGAACCGCGAAACAGAAGTATCAAAAATCCCTACATTCGTCTAAAGGAGGGATCGCCAACCCGTCCATCGTCAGCGACCGGTAGCTCGTGGACAATTTCGGTAGCTTGATATACCAATTTAGGTATGTTGTATGTCGAAAATGTGTTTCCACTATTGCATTAGCCAAGTTTAGATAGTTCTCTCTATTTGAATATTATTAAAGTAGCTCAACACATCGAAAAGTTTAGCGATCACTGGTCTAATGGTATGGGACTGTCTAATGGGATGTCTGCATCTGTGTGCATTTATGAATTTGCATTGTGTGCATTTATGAATACAAAAGGGGACGCACAGTTACCATTAATTTAGAGCGTTATGTGGAAATGTTGGACAATTTTTTGGTATCTATACTGAAAAAATTCTGCTGGTTATAATCAAAGAACATGGTTTCAGCAGGACGGAACAAGGTCACACACTCTCAACAAGTCTCTGCCACGAGTTCGTGAAATTTTCCCAAACAAATTGATCTTCAAGAGAGGTGACATAAATTGGCCTCTACCTAATCATGATTTGAGCCCTATGGGGTTTTTCGTGGGGGCTAGCTAAAATCGTTTTTCGTTAATAAACTGGTTTATTTGATGCAGTTAAAAGAAAATATCCGACACGAAATGGCAGCCATTCCAGAGACTAACTGTCGCCTAAGGAATTTTTCTGCTCGTTTAGATGAGTGCCGTGAGCGTGACATTATTTTTAAAAAGTAATTTTCTAAAATGTATATTTCAATAGTTAATAAATGTTTTTTTGATGGACGTCTCTCTTTTATTTATATCGCAATATCCAAAAGAAACTTTCTTTTGGGATACTTTGTACATCGTTTATGACGCTATTTTAAATGAAAATGGCGACCCCATTGATTACCATCAATAATATGTCCTTCAATATATTCATAATCTTGATTGCCCAAACATATACTGTATGGTTTTTCATCATTTCCCTTATGTTCGTTACATGTGTATTTCGTCACATGCCAATTTTTGTTGTGCTTCCATTCAATAGCTGGTGAGATCATTGGAGTGCCTCGGCTCACAGGTAATTGAACCTTTGGATAGAAATGCTGAAGTTGGGGATTTAGCCCAAATTCATATAGTCTACAATGGAAACAGAGTTTTTAAAAATGTTTTATAATATTTTTGGATTTGAATTTATTGTATTATTTAATTTGAGAAAAGTAAATACATCTCTTGAAAACAATCTGTTTCTTCAACATTTCTTCATGTTTGTCTATATAAATATAAGTATTTTGTGAAGGAAAATAATGTATTAAAAAATTATATTAACTGCCATAAAACCATGAACATTATGAATTAGTAAAAACGTGTATTAACTTTTGATATAAAATAATCTATCGATTTAATCTTGGAGTCTTATCTAGGACAAACTGTACCGCATACCTTAGTTATTCTATTGAATTTCAAGCTGATATGACATTTGGTTTTGCTTTGACATGCTTTGAAAGTAGATAAGTTTGATATTTTTACTATCATGGAAAAAGCGAATTTTTTGTTTAATTCGCGAAAGCCAAGAAAAGTTGAAAAAGTGTTATAGGGACTCTGTTTCATAACGTTTCAGGATTTCTAAGTGGTTTACTGAGTTTCAAAGTTGTCGGACCAGCATAGTAAGACTCCCGCTCACGGCACCCGATTGGAGTTACAACTGAGGAAATGTTCAACAAAATGTATGCTATTGTATTGCGTGATAGAAGAGCTAAAAGGTTAGAACGATTGTCAAAATAAACTTTTTGGACGAGCGCGTACGGAACATCCTACATGAACATCTGAGCTATCAGCGTGTTTACGATTGCTAACTGCGGAACCAAATGCGAAATCGAGTGACCATATCACAGCGGTGTTTAGACATGTATAAGCACAATCTGAAAGTGTTTATGCCATGATCCGTGACTGTTAATGAAACTTGGGTTTATCAATATACTGCAGAAATTAAGGAATAATCAAAACAGTAGGTTTTACATGGTGAATGTGCCTTGAAAAAGTCGAAGACGCTCCTATTCATTGGAAAGTTCTTAGCAACTGATCTCTGGGAGGAGGAAATGCATTGCCTTCATCGACTATTTAGAAAAGAGGATGACAATCACATGAAATTATTACGCTGTATTGCTGATAAAAAACTCTCATTTCGTGAAGAAAAAGTGCTGCCGCACCGCATCGACAACGCTTTTGATGACATCACAATGGTGATTCAGCAATAGTGATCATTCGCCTGCTTCGGCAACAGCAAAATTAGTCAGTTTCGCTACGAATTGACTGGGCTGCATCTACCCTATTCTCCGCACTTGATCCCGACTTCTTTCTCTTTACAAAAATGAAGAAATGGCTATACTGAACATGAGTTACTATTGAGTCTAATGGCAATTTTACGGAATGGGTTTGTTATAGTAACAAAGTTGAATTACTGTAATAAAATTCTAATTTTCAAATAACAGAAATTAGTTTTGATCAAAAAAGTTCAAATTTCTATATCAATCAGTATTCTTACCGTCCAATGGAAACCAAAAAATTACTAACATCAATTTGAGTTGATAGAATAGAAACTTTTCCTTTATCGTTCAGCTCTGGTCCAACGCAACTATTGCCAATCTCCAACAGGATGTGTCCTTTCTTTAATTCATCTTTAACTCGCTTCAAAACTTTTTGATGATGGTTTGAGTTTAGTATACATTTTGTATTTGTTTTATTATGAATATCCTCAACAGTTACAGTTTCAATTAATTTTTTGGATTTGGAAACTATTTTTTCCAATGTTGTCATTAAGACAGGTCCTAAAATTGATTTTGACCGAACATTAAATTGCTTATTTGTAGTCTCCAGTCATGTGATTTCTTAATCATGTTAGTATCATCAGAATACGATCAAATCTAATTTAATTCTATACTAGTCTCTGTTTACATTATCGAAAAAATCTTTTTTTTTTAAACACAACCGTCTGACTAATTTGAATTTGTCTCCACAAGTTTTCGTTTAGTCTCAATTACAATAGAAATATAGTAGGCAAGATACAGTAACCAGAAACCACAGCTTTAGGAAATTAATAAACACTCGTAATAAACCTTCGTACATTTTAAAGAGAGTAAGACCAAACCAATTTATGGAAGTACATTTTGATTCTCAATTTGCATGAAATATATGCTAAAATTTTAGATATAAATGGACACAAAGGTCGTCTACAATCTTAAGGATGTGCACACGAACATGACCATAATATTAATGACATTATGTTTTGGAAGTAACGTCGTTCAAATTTCCCCCTTCGTTTGATCTAATGCATTCTAGAGGTCAAATTTTTACAGAAAGAAGAACAAGGACGTAATATTGTATAATCATTGTGGCCAATTGACATTAGCATATCACGAAATAATGCTTCTAGGGAAGTTTTCTTGCAATCAATCGACTGTATGGCGAGATGCGTGATAAGTCACCGTCTTGTTAAAAGAAAACATTTTGTTTAGTTCCAGTGCCAAACATATTCTGTTAGCATGTTCTTGTATTAACAGTAATATGATTTAGATAATCATCTATCACTCCTTCAGCCCAAATACTGCACTAAACAGTGACAGGAGGAGGAGCAATTTCGTTGACCCAAATTATGAATGTATGTTTTTTTTCACAGACTCATTAAGCTAGAAGTGCGCTTCGTCCGGAAAGATTATTTCTTCCATAACAGTGGTTGTGTTCCAACTTCTGTAAAACCCAACTGTTGAATCATGTAACTTTCCATACTGAATTCAAACAGTATATTAACAAAGCAGTCTATTAGTGATATTTACATTTCAGTGTTGCCGCTATTGCGTTTCAAAGTTCTGACACCCTTAGTGAAAAACTTTTTATATACTTCTAACATTTTTGTGATTGATTTTTGATGTTGATTATAGACGCATCAAAATCTTTGCCATTTAGCGGCATCTTTGGCCATTTAGCGTTTATTTTTCCTAGTTTTACACAATACTTCATTAAAGTCGGGTAAACTGTTATAAATATCCATACCCGAACCAGGATTCGAACCCAATACCATTGGATTGCGAGGCGAGTGACTAGCCTACCTGACCGCCGCAGTCGGTATCTTAAACATTGTTTGCAGTACTGCCAATATATGGCAATTCTACAATTTCTTTTAATTTGTCCATCAAAAGCTACAATTCGTGCCCCACTATCATATAAATAGATTCTAGTGCAATAATAATTTTGTTAAATTGATTGAATCCTGAATAGCCTGACATGGTTAAGAAAAATGTTTTGAAGATACTGCAGATTAGTTTGGTATTTTGCGGAAAGACTTTTTGAATTTTCATAATAAAGGTTCCAATATAAAAACTGATCTAATAATTGAGTTATTTCTTACCTGCTTTGTTATCGTTTTGATATAATTTTTCCAAGTCGGTATGTCTATTAAATATTAAACTGATGTATATGAGCTCCACTGCTTCTTTTAGGCTTAAAATGCCATCAAAGTATCCACAAATTAAAATATTTATAACATTACTTTTATTGGTATCAAAAATATTGACTGGTTTAATCTCCAGAGTTTTTAAAAGGTCTACCAACGCCATTTGAATGATCGCATTCGCCAGTAACATGTCTGTGGTTGATTTAGTGTCATTGGTCAGCAAAATATCCATAATGTTGACGTTCTTTTTCGTTAAAACGTCATGAGTTCTGATAATCGGATTATATTTAGATTTATGTAAAAAAAGATTCGAAACCATTAAGTTTTCCAGAAAATACTTTCGGTTTTTACTACTACATAAATATATGGGTGTAGTTAGCATGCATACAGTGCATGTATAAGAATTCGCTGTCAAAGTTATATTTTTGCTTGAATTTTCAATAAAAATAATGTCTTTTTTGGCGTGGTTTTAAAAGTAAAAGTAAAAAAATATATATACAGTGTACAATTGTTGGGTTGTTGAAACGAGGTTGGTAATGACAAATTAAGAGCTAGGATTAAAAATATCCTCTTATAATATTTTATTGAAAAAAAACCGAAGGTCTTTTTTGAACAAACCTTTTTACTTACCTTTTGATAGTTTCAGAAAAAGCTGGTACCTCCAAAAACTCCCTTATTTTTTCCTTACTCACATTATCGATGATTCCGAAACATAAAATCAAACTGACTGGCTTAAAGTTATAATAGGAACATGACCTAGATATTTCTCTGGTTTTGGTGACCAAACTATAACCTCTGTAATAGTGAGTTTGGACTGTTTTTCTAAGAGAAAATATTTGAAATAAGACATGAGTAAACATCATAATAAGAAAGAGTGGAATAAGTCTTTGAAATTATTTCGTACATACTAACCAGACAATAGGCTTACAACTAATAATAGGAATTTTAATAAATCAAATTATTGAGTTTTATTAAAAAGTTAGCAATTATTAATATAAAAAGAGTGATAATGCTTGTACTAGATGTCAGAAATAATAAAAAAAAAGTTATCAAGCAAGGATGGTATGATCTCACAAACTTGTGTCTGAGCCTGACTTCAGAGCATCATCTGATCGACTTGTTTCAAGGCTCTCTTATTTTCGGGTAAAAACGTTTGATATTTAACAATAATACACTTCTCTGGTGATATATTTTATTTTATAGGGATTCAGAATATATGAGAGTGATGAAAACATATACTAGAAAGAAGAGATAGGACAGACCAGGAAAGCTTGAGTATAATTGTGCCTTATAGAGAAAGTTGTGCCAAGAAACCTTTAAAACCTTTAAAAAACAATATTATGTAACAACAACAATTTATCTAGTGTTCACAATGCATTCGATGCATTAAATAAAAAAAAAATATTGATTGATTTATCCGTTACTTTGTGATGCTTCATTTTTTAAAAAAGGAATAAAACAATTTTTTACTTTGTTATCTATTACTTTTATTTTTAAACAAAATTTGTGTGACTATAGTTTCGTAAAACGACTTTACATTTTCAAACAGTACTTTTCTATGTACCTAATTTTATACTTTTATTGGGGTTAATTTTTTACAATATTTGAAATTGTGGGAAATTTCTGTAAAACCTTAGTTTTAAAGTAGTGTTTGAGAATGTAAAGACGTTTTACGAAACTATAGTCACACAAATTTTGTTTAAAAATAAAAGTGATAGATAAGAAAGTAAAAAATTGTTTTATTCTTTTAAAAAAAAATCTTTTTTTTTCAACTTTCATAAATGTTTCTTAAACTTACGTAGTTGAAAATAATCGTTGGGGACTAGATCTTGAGAATATGCAGACTGTTCAAGAGATTTTTTTAAAAGTTAAAAGATTTTTATAATCCTTGACGTTATTTAAGTTAGCGCCTTGACCCTAATTCCACTGCTCCTTTTCATTTAAGTTTTAAAGATAATATTGGCTTATGATGGTGTCCCTATGTTATGAATAATCAACAAAAACAACTCTTACAAAATCTCATAAAATTGTCGCCATATTTTTGCCGGTGGAAAAACTAATGTTAACTTTTGGTAGAGGTGAAAAGTCCTTCTGCCATTCTATATTTCGTATTTTTGACTCTGGATCAAAGTAATAATAATCTCAGATTTATTTATAATGATCTTAGATTTCCAAAAAACATTTCTTGTCCTGTGTTAAATATAGCTAAATTATGCATCATTCATGATTTATCAGATGCGTTTGTGATCACCAGTTACCATTCTGTTCATTCAATGAGCATATACTTATTCAAAACCCAATTCATAGTGTCAATGTTTTCAATGCTACTTGCATAAAGGCCATATTATTCTATTTTCTGCCTTCAATTTTTCGATCTTTTGAGCATCATGTAATGAATGAAATTAAGATTTTCTATGATCACGAATATTTTCGGTTCTGCAACAGTTAATGATGAACACAAGACTCTTTTTTGCTAATTAGTTTTTGTTTACTATAGACAAATAGACTTTAAATCAGTATTTTAAAGTTTGCTCTAAAAAGTAACACAAATGCTTTAATTCCGATGAATTAAGGGCGGTACAGAATGCTATGAAGTAACTGTAGTAACTGTAGGACATAATCGCCGTGCAGACAACTGACAAATAAAATTGATGACAAGGCAATTTTTATAATACGCTTGATAAAAGATGTATTTGATAAGTTTTTACGACTCCAATGGATGATTGGATTTTGAATGGTCTCACTGTCAACAGGAAGAAACTTATTTGGTCCTCACCTTAATTCTCGGACTGTTTTGAATAGCTTTGATATTCAGTTATTCAGTTCATATGGGACCCGACGAATAGCCTAAACATTTAGAAATTCCTTGCGGTATTACCCCGATTTTCTGCTCTAGTGCACTATAATGATTTTCTCTGAGAAATGCTTTCAATTCTTCTTTATTCTCCACTTTTTTTGCTGTTTTGGACGTTCTGCATCATCTGCGAGAAATTTCTAGTTCGAAATTGTTGGAATCCCTCTTTACCTATAATGCTGTGGGAAACAGCCTTAGCTCCTAAAGCTACATACATCATGTTCTGTGATTTCTCAGCAGGTTTTTTTAATTAAAAAATGGTGAGAAGTAGGCAGTACCTCAAACAACTTGGCAGTCCTCTTAGCCAACTTCTTCATGAGTAAATTTGAAGATGAATTCACTTACTTTCCAAAGGTATGGTAAGATATGTGAATGACGTTTTGGCAATTTTCGATTCAAAAAATGAAAACTTAGATACTTGTATTAAAAAATTAAATAGTAAATCCCAAAACATAATGTTCACGCATGAACTCGAAAACAATGATAGTTTACTTTATCATTTCTGGATTTTTTAGTCGGTAGAAACAATAAAAAAGGATAGATTTTGATATTTTTGGAAAAACACTACCACTTCGAGATACATTCCTAACGATTCGAATCATAGCTTCCAAACTAAGTTAGCTAATTTAAATTTTATGGTAATTAATTTTATGGTATTAATCAATTTTCCTTCAAATAAAGATAATTATAACAATGTTCGAAAGTATGTTGCGCAAAGAAAAAGATCTATATTAACGAGATATAAAGAATACATTACCCGCATTAGATATGGGATAAATGAAAAATCTTGTGTTACCCAACATGCAATCGAACATGACTACAATATAGATATTAATAATTTAAGACTGGTTAAAAGTGTAAATAACAATAGGGCCTTGTATGCATATGAAAGCATTAAATAGAAAAAAATAAGAAAATCATGAACGGGGATAAAGGACCTATTCCGTTCAGTCAACTTTTTCTCTTATTAATGTGAGGTCGCTTCATTAAGTAGGGTTAGGGAGGTAGGTTGGTAGGGTTATCACATAAATAGAACATAGTTTGGTTCTAAAATTAGATTAAATCAGCTCCTGATGATGCTAACACGGTTATCGAAAAGTTTAAAAAAGTGATTTGGTGTTTAGTGGTAAATCTCTTCGAGTTTAGTGTTTTACGCCGAAGGTTTCAATAGAAGAATTGAATACATTCTAATGTTAAAATGACAGTGTATGAAATAGCTCTATCTAAAACCAATCACTTTATCGCTTTATCACTTTTCATAGAAATATGTTTCATACTATATTTTTCAAGAACTAATGCGTGAAAGATGTTATTAAAAAAATGTGAGAAAGCCCACAGTTTACTTGTGTTTTTTTAAACAAAAATGAATAAAAGTATAAAGGCATAATATAAGTAGTACCTGAAAGCGTTTTGTATCAATCGAATTTGTTCTACATCAAGTTTATTCTCAATAACATTATCGAGAAGGATATTTACAGCTTCTGGGTTTCGACCACTGACGGTAATCAGTTTAGGAATGTTGGTATTATTTTTGTTGCATTTTTTCTTGGTATTGTGCTTAAGAAGAACATGGCTATTTGCACCACCAAAACCAAAATTACTTATTCCTGCAAACATTAATGTAATTGTAGTACTTCTACATAAACTATAATTTTATTTTACCTATTAATCCTTTTTCATCCTTTAAAGGTGTTTTTTCTGTTACAACTTTAATTCTACCATCTACCAAACATTTAATTCCTTCTCTGGGGGTATTGTAGTGTAAATTAGGAGTAATGTAACCAGACTCAAATGTTATTATTGCCTAAAAAGAAACAAAAGTGAACAGAATGTGTTAATAATTTATGAAAATACGGAAGTCAAAAAGTATCTGAATTGATTCTTTTAACCTTTCCCATATCCTGTGGAAAAGTTACTGGTTGATACACCAGCACCTCGATTATGACTGATGGTAATGCTTTATTTTTAACCGTTAAGTTTTCGAATTTTTATTGTGTTTATTATCCAGTATAACATCTCGACACTGTTTCAAATTTCTGAATAATTTGAACAATCCGTGTCAACGAGAATATCTATGTTAAATGGTCCAAAATTGATCCAAATCTGATGTTATTAAATCTGACGAATAAGATGCGTACCAAGCATATTCGTAATTAATTTGTACCAATTCACATACTTGGCTATTATTTTTTAAACAGCGATATTTGTCCATTATTTTGCTTAAAATAATGTTCTAGCTGCGGCCCATTGATTAATAAAAGAAGTTCATGGTGAGGAAGCTCTGTGTAGCAAACAAAAGTATATGGGAAATGGTTTGGTTTTTGAGCAGAAATAACAGAAATATTTCACTTAAAAACTATATAGTGTATTAAAAAAATATATAATACCTTAGTGACGGAACACAAGCCAGAGGATGGCTCGGTGTGACCTATATTAGATTTTATTGATCCAATCAGAAGGGGACATTTTCTTCCATCCAATAAAACCTTTTCAATAGCAGATAATTCTTCTGGGTCACCCACTTTTGTTCCGGTTCCATGAGCTTCCAAGAAACTTAATTCGAACCGGTTAATTACATCGCATTCATCATAAAATTCTTTAAATAGTACGACTTGCATTTCTCCAGATGGATAACTGATCCCAGAATCTTTGTATCCATCGCAATTTGTCTTGCTGTGGAGCACAGTAGCATAAATCCTTTTGGCATCTTTTGATTTCTGGAGGATAGCAGCACATATGGTTTCCGATCTAACATATCCGTTTCCAGCGTTGTCAAAAGCCTTGCAACATCCATCTATGCTGAGTACACCCAGTCGAGCAAATTGGAGTGAGACGTTGGGATGTAAACATAGATTTACACCACCGACAATAGCTGCATCACATGTTCCTGTCCGAATAGCAGCATAGGCATGATCGAGGGCATAAGAAGAACTACTACAACCTGTGTCATATATAGCTGAGGGTCCTTTTAGTTTAAGGAAATAACTGACTCTGTTGGCAATCACTGATCTTTCTGCACTAAAAAATATTTGGTATTTGAAATTATTATAATAATGATCGTTTTTTATATAAATAGTGTTTCTATAAGAGTTTCATGATTTGAATTTTACCTCCTTTTCTCTTCTGCTCAACTGTTTGAAGTTTATATTTAAAAGTTATCATCAATCTTATTTCGGGAATTAAGAACACAAAGAGGTGACATTATATGTCGATAAGCTTCTAAAACGTGTGCGCCCTATTCGGTCAGAAAAATGTTTGCCATTGCTTCATTATACCGCATATTGACGAGAAAACTAGGCTTACATGTTTATGTACAATGGTATTAAAGGCCTAGTACGACCTTGGCTCCATCAACAATATTACTGTGCTTGTAAATCTTTCTTTACCTCATCTCTCCTTGATTGTCCTTTTCTTTTTTTCCTTCCAAACTACATTCAAATATAATACTTTTTTACCAATTTCTCTAATGGAGTCTTCTGCGTGAAATATTATACTCGAAGAGATTTACCAATAAACACCAAATCACTTTCTTTTTAAAGTTCTCGGTTCACGTTTCGCTAACCATGTTAGCATCATCAGGAGATGATTCAATCTCAATTCAATTCGATCAAAGATTGAATCATCTCCTAATGATGCTCAATTCAATTCCATCAAACATTGAATCATCTCCTAATAATGCTAGGAGGAGGAATTAAAAAAAAATGATTTGGTGTTTAGATGTTCATGTCTTCGAGTTTATTCTTTTTGGTGTTGATGCCTCAATCATCTCTACTTTTGCGCTTTAACGACTTTCAGTATTTCGGGGTTTATTAAACAGTTGCCTTATTTCTGCCTTTTGCAATTCTGTCACGACTTGCTTTTTGAAAATGAATTAGAGTAATACATGAGAAAGAAGAACTAACTAAGAGTTGTAATATTGTAATACCAAGAGAGTATTTGAATGTAATTTGGGAGGACAGAAAAGAACAAGACGATCAAGGACGAACAACCGATCAAGGTCGAGTTGAAGAATTTACAGATAATAAAAACTAAAGACTGGAGGAAGAAAGCGGAAAATAAAATCGAACGAATTTGATTTGTCAATCAAGCCTAGAGTAAACCAGGCCTTTAATGTCCTTTTAGGGATTTTTATGAATGTATTGTCTTTTTTAGTCAAAATATGTACTTCTTGTTGAAAGAGTTTTAACTTGGTGGCGAAATATTGATTCTTGAACCATTGTTAATGTCACGCAGATAGGCATAACTGTTATGCTACAACTTACATTGTAGATGCGCTTTGGATATAATTTTATTGCGTTCAGTAAGCTCTCGGATTTTTTTTATGCAAATAATTAAGAACATTGCTATTATATCATATTTTTTCCCCTTTCTGTTTTTTACTAGTTCATATATCTGCTTATAATTAAGTGCAATGGAGCAGTACTTTTCCAAGCAATCCTTTGTTGGCGACGATAACTGAAAATGCAAAGCTATGCTGTTTACCTGGTAAGATCAGGATGATATCCTAAATTATTTTAACTATTGAATTATCCAACAACTGTACACAATTTACCAAACTGAAGCTACCAATCAACATATGAAGAAATCAGAGTTGGTCAAGTTACATTTTACTGTAAATTAGCTGAAAAGAAACATCCTTGGGTTCATTCAAAAAATGAACTTTATATCTATCATATGAAAGATCAGTCAATTAAAATAGCAGGATCACAGCGGAGAATGGTCTCTACTTCTCTGTCATTTTCTTAATAATTTCAGATCAACGTAACGCAGAACAACCAACTTAGTTGAAAGTTAGAATTAAACAAGAAGTAACCTGAATTCTAGAAGCAGTATTGTGGAAGTGGAATGAATAATGTGCCGCTAAGATTGGAAGGGTGTTTATGAAGAGACGAAGGCTATTCTTCAGACAGATCATCCTTTATCTGTATGCTTTTTGACAATAATGAATGCTTTACAGAGGAGTCTATTAAAACTAATTTTTTACGGGTGAAAGTATATAAGTAAATTATTGCAAACGTTTTGGCAATCGAACAGGCAGTGATTTTGACATTCATTCATTTCATTTTTAATTAAAATAGTCTGAACTAACGCAAATTTTAATTCAATGTTTTCAACTTTAAAAATTTACCATAAATATGCTTTATATTGAATTAAACTGATTTTAATCTATCCGAAAAAAGGGGTTGCTTTCGATGGGAATTAAATCAAGACAGTATCCAGTCTTGACTTTAGCTGTAAAATCTATTTTCGGCACTATGAGGCAAGTAAACGAGTAAATAAACGAGGCAAGTAAAAGTTTTTTGTTTGTGGCTTTTAAGCAATCAAAGAACTAATATTTATGTTTATATTTTCACTATATTTGAAAATTGCATGACATTGCATTCGGTACAACGTGCCTTCTTCAGATATAAACATACAATATTGTGTTGTCATATAATTTTTAAATATACTGGAAATTTAGACATTAGTCGTTCTTTATTAGAAAGTTTTTTAATTTAAAGTGAATTTCCATCAATTATAGGCTATCGCTTATTTATTGCTTAAATTTATTTAACTTACCCAGTTATAGCAAATGTGTCCGGTTCTATTGTATCACGGAACCACCATTTCTCAGACTCGCAAAAACAATTTCCAACAAATACACCCGTTTTGCTCCCTTCTAAATCGGACGGATGTAGACCTGCATCAAAAATAGTTTCTATTACGGTTTCCATGAACATTCTAGCTCCCGGATCTAATGAATGCCCTTGACGATTGTGAATCCCTAATATAAAAGGAAAATTGATAGTGCTGAGATTCAAGATGTATTGTGATATAAGTTACCGAAGAATCCAGCGTCGAACTTTTCGATATCATTTACCTTTCCTGTTCGATGAGGTATTTCTGGATGACCTGGCTCCCATCTTCGATTATCGTCAGTTAGCATATCCCGTTTGTTGAACAGATTTTCTTGAAATTCGGAAATATTTTTCGAATTTGGGTATCGTCCAGCCAGGCCTTTAAATATATCGATGATATTTTAGAAAAATGTTTATAAAATCTATACATAATTTTACTGGATTAGATATATCTATTATAGGGTACTAAGTACATTGGTTACAGTAGTGCCAAATCGATCATGGAGATTAATAAATTAGAAGGACCAAAGTAAACTCAGAACAATACATTTCATAGGACAAAATAAATTTTACCTTCAATGAAATATTAATGAAAGTAATAAATAGTTAAAAGAACCCATCGTAAAATATGATACCTGTAAAAACAAAAATTACACAACTTTCAACGAGTCAGAACCACTCTAATGAAAACTGAGTGAAACTCGAAGATATATTTTTGACACGTCACAGAAAACAATTCCACTTGAGAAAACATATCCATGGTCGGACCAAGACTGTGACAAGGATACTACAGTAAATATCTATAAAAGGTGAAACAAGATTAGTTTTACTTTCTTCAAACAATAATACTAATAGGCAAATGTTATTTAATATTAAAGAAATTTAAAGAACTTGTGATAAACATAATGTTAAGATAAAATTAAAAAGCAACACACAAGAGAACAAGGGATTTTTACAAAATATTTAAAAGGAGCGTCAATAAATATGAATTTCCTTAATTTTTAGAAGACTTATGATTTTCACATAGAAAATCTTTGTTAATATCTTACATGAATTTGAACTACTTTACTAATATCTTACATGAATTTGAACGAGCACCTACTCCAAAGTCAAAATTAGGGAAACAATTTTCGAACTTTTTAAACAGTTCCACACTTTTGCTTTTTTACGATTCTCATTATGTACCGCAACCATAGTGTATTTGTCTTTCCTCTCATGTTTGCCCCTGGGAGATTGCTGGTAAGAACTTTATTTAGATAAATCTTCTCATTCTTATTTTCATCACTATATGTGGTGCATTATACAAGTTTATCCTTCTCCATTTATAGCCCTTCTTTACTCTATTGAACATTTTCCTCAACATTCTTCTTTTCTGTATGCTATAAGCGTGAAGGTTAATACCCACACACACACATAAAGCATGCATATATCGGTCGCTATTATGTATGGACACGGTATCTCGAAAGCTTTGAGATTTTCTAATGAAATTTTGCACACAAATATGTTTGCCACTTTTTGGGTATATATTTTTTGTCGCATATTTGAAATCCAAGGTTATTTTTTTTTAAATGATAACAGTAATTGAAGTTGGAATCGTTCGAAAGAGTATTTTTTGCTGAATTCAACGATCTAAACATTGTATGTTTTTTCAAAATGCATTTTAAACAATGGTTAAAAGGTGTTTCGATCTGTAATAGGGAAAATATATTTTTCTTTTAATAAGCTAAGAAACTATGAATGACAGATTAAATATTTGATTACATTTGACAACTGTTTAACGCCAATTTGTAAATTTTAAATTTCATTCAATTTTTATATGGTATTAATATGTATTTAACAGAAAGAGAAACAATCAAAATATTAATAATTGTTGGGAACGGTGACAGAAAACGCATGAATGCTGAAGTATGTCGAGTATTTAATGAAGTACATCCGAATAAAACATCACTAAGTCAATAGTTTCAAATACAGTGAAAACATTCAATGATACAGGCAGCATTATATGTCATCCAAAATTAGAAAGACAAATATAAAAAAAACTAATGACGAAAATTCGTTGAATGTTTTAATTGATGTAGTAGACATTGGTAAGGTTTCCGTGGAACAATTAGCTTTAAATCATAACATGTGTAGACGCTCGGTCCAAAAAATAATAAAAAATATTTATATTTTTATAAAATATAGTTACTACAAGAATTAAGTGAAGATGATTTTGATCGAAGATCATGTTAACAAACACAACTGTAGATACTGGGCTAATACTAATCCACACTACATCGGGCAGATTCATACACAGTATCCTCAAAAATCAAATGTTTGGATGGTATTTAGTGACAAGAATACTCTAGGACCCTTGGCAACTTGACAACAGATAAGTATTTAGATCTATTGGAAGAAAATATCATCCCTCAACTTTTGCGTCTGTTTCCAGATTTAATTAACCAAAACTAGGATATATGGTTACAGCAAGATGGTGCACCAGCACACTGTGGCAACGTTAGAAGTTTTTTTAACACTATTTTCCCAAATCGATGGATCGGCCGACGAGGAGCTATCGAATAGCCAGCAAGGTCACCCGACGTATCCATTACTGCCGGGAAGTTAATGGGGGACAATTTTTATAAATAGTTCTTTTATAAACAAAAATTATAATATTGAAATTGTTTTTTTTAATCTGATATTAACAAAAGAGACCGAAACACCTTTTAGCCATTTTTTTAAATCGATTTTGAAAAAAAACATACAATATTTACCTTGTTGAATAAAAAAAATGCTCTTTCCAACAATGTCAAATTCAATTTCTTTTGTTTTTAAACCTTGGATTTTAAATATGCCACAAGAAAAAAAAATGAAAATATACAAAAAAAAGTGACAAACATGTTTGTGTACAAAATCTTATTACGAAATCTCAAAGCGTCCTCGAGATATTTAACCATTTTTATACATAATAGCGATTCTGTGTTTATATATATATATATATATATATATATATATATATATATATATATATATATATATATATATATATATATATATATATATATATATATATAAAGAAGACATACCACTGACTAACTGATTCATCAAATCTCCGAAACTATAAGATCTACAAACTTGACATGCATGTTCCTTCTGCTACGTAAAGATCATCTAAGAATGGGTTTTGCAAATGTCAACTCTGAAGGAGGGTTGCGGAGATCCCGTTTTTTAACTATAAGTCTTACAAACTTGAAACTTGGCAGGGATGTTCATTACAATAAATAAACGTCTATTAAAATGTAATTTTTAAAAATCTATTCACAACAATTGGGGACAATTCTTATACATTTGTAACATAGAAATCGAAGAAGGAAACTTGCATTGTACCGACCTTATGGTAAACCAATATTATAAAATTTTCTACTATATTTTCAAAGTTTTTTTGTTACTAATTAATCAGTTTTTAAATAAACGTTTATCTATAAATGATGGGTCTGAATGATAAATAAAATATTACATTTGTTAATGTCTCATTTTGCATCTGCTGTATTAAAAAAAATTAATTTGTTTTCTTTGGCAAATACTTATTTCAAGTTACGTATCATAACATCCATACCTGATATAACAACTTCTTCTCCTGGTTTAGGATGAGTTAACATTTTACCATCTCGACTAGAAGGGTTGGTTTCACTTGCCATTTTTTTCTGATTGAGCTTAGCTGTATTTATGAAATAAAACATGAGTTTTTATTGAATGTTTATGTGTACCTGCAGTCCGTCATATCATTTGAATACAATAGATATTTTTGAATTTTTTTATTGTTAATTGCTTATGTTAATTGTTAACTGTTTTAAATATGTAATACAAGTGCAAAAATTGGACAATAAGAAAAACTGAAAAGGGTCACACGTGTATACAAAAAAGGACAAAACGGGAGCTTCTAGAAATGCACTGTTGAAAAGCAAATGACAAACAGGAGACAAGAATATTTTATCAGAACATTAAGAGACAGTAAAAAGCTTTTACTGTAGAGAGATTTTGGCCAAGGATGCGAAATAATAACCAACATGGATAGCATGCTGGGACGATTGAAGACATATCTTCAAGCGCTGTTAAACAGAACAACCAGATATCAAAATGATAGATCACTAAACTAGGAGGTGGAGGAAAGTCTAATAACATTTAAAATAGAGTAATAAAATTCCCGTGATATAACACATATTTCCTGAACTACTGAAGTTTGAAGGTAAAGAATTAGCTCAAGCCATTCATCAATAATAGGAAACATCTGGAATAGTAAGCAGATGCTTGAAGAATAAGAAAAGATGGTAATATGCCCGATTCGTAAGAAAGAAGATAAAGTAAAATACGAAAACTATCGTGGTATATTAATGCTTTGCACAATTTATAAAGATCCAACAAAAATCTAATGCGTAGAATAGTACTATGGTATATCAAAGAGGGAATGAGCGAATATAAGGCAGAGTTTGGAAAGGGACGCTTAAGAATTGTTTAGTTACTAGTTACTAATAGTTTAGTTTAGAGTATTATGGTTATAAAAGGTGTTGTTGTTTATTTTTGTAGATATAATTAATAGAAGTCGATTTAAGGAATAATAATTTTATTATATATTACTATAATAATAAATTCATATATTTTATTTTATATTATATTAATAAAATCATTTTCTTTCATTTCTTGCACAATTTGAATTTTATAGAGATGAAGACGAAGATCTTTTTTTTTAATGACATGAAGTGAAGATTTCTTAATATGTACCTGGCTACTTCGCTTCCGTACGGATTGGTATGGATTTTCTCTAAACGACTCATGCACACGTTCAATGTTGTTTACAACTCTGCTTGGTCTTGGATATGTAGACGGTAAATTTAGAATTGATCCTGTAGTTTCAAACATTTTTATCTGTTTATTAAATTAACACTTGGTGCCTCGTTTATGTTGTGTAAATTATACTCGGTCCTATAAAGACTACGAGTCGCAATAAGCGAATAGTTGTATTAATAATACGCGCGAACACAGAAAGCACGTTGTTGTCCGGTGAAACGCTCCATGAACCAAGCTTCGAATTAATTAAAGTTAATACGATCGGCGCGTACTGCGCCACCTAGGAGCAAACAAGTAATTTAATATGAACGACATTTCTGGACACCTGGTATTATTGTACATCATGTCATGTCAACAACACCAAATAACTTTTTGAAACTTCTCGACGCACGTTTCGCTAACCATGTTAACATCATCAGGAGATGATTTAATCTGATTTAAGGATGAGATTAAATCATCTCCTGATGATACCAACATGATTAGCGAAACGTGCTTCGAGAAGTTTCAAAAAGTGATTTGGTGTTTAGTGGTAAATCTTTCCGAATTTAGAATTTCACAACGAAGGTTCCAATAGAAGAACTGATGTTATCACAACTTCAAACACGGCCCTCATTCCCCTGGGTTTAAATGGCAACTACCTGCAGCAGCGGGAAGACCTATCCTAAAATAGAGGGTTCTAAGAATCATAGGGTTAAATCGGGCTGCCATTGAATTTTGGACATTGCAATGCTGCATATAAAAATCCAGCAATAAAAATGGATGTCCGACTGCAAGAACTGTTGATTGAACTCAACATACATTGAGATATCATTGAGTTATATAAAACACTAAGGAAGTGCTAAAATCTAATCAAAGTATATGAATAATAAATTGGATATCATTTTTGAATATCTAGATTATTTGACTATGATCGTTTTGCCAATCCCATCTTCGAAAACGTATCAATGACTCATTATGATTATAACATATACACAAATGTTTCTTAGAGTCCGTGAAAGAAATAGAGTATATTCTTGTAGCTATAAAATCCATTATCTACAAAATGGACTTCAATTAACACCTGTCCAACATTGACTATAAGAGATATTTCTTGAAGGTATATCTCCGCCTTTATTGATAATTTGGTGGTGTAATTGATTAGATGTGTATGCACCTTTATTGTGCATAACTGAACTGAATGTTTCTAAAGATGCACCGAAAATTTAATCAACAGGAATTAGCTTCTCTTGCAGCAGAACAATGCCATTGGAAAGACTTTCCAAAGCTCAAGATATTTTCATTCATTTTTTTTTTTTCTATACGGCCTATACGTTGCACCATTAGACTTTTTGCTCTGACACATTGCTGCGGAGGAACAATAATATGCAAGAAGTTTGCACTCCATGTCGTTTTTTCTTCGCCTCAAAGTATTATGCGTTTAACCAGGAGATGGCATCTCTTGTAAATGGGCGATTTGAAATTGGATGGGTCGATGTTTGAGGATAAAAAAACAGGTTTGTTCACTGCCTTTATAATAGGAAATCATGTAAAATCCGTTAAGGAATCACTCCACGGTCACGCCAGGTTGAGAGTGGGTAAGGCTGAAAGCATTTGAGAGGTATATTACGGTGGTCACTTGCTAGTGGGTAGGCTTTCCGATAAACTGAAAGGTTTAATACGATACTATTGGTCGATAACTCGAGGTGCGTAAGAACCGTGTGTAATCAAAATGTGATCACCGTTCGAATCCCACGTTAAGATGTAAGTTCGCTAAATAACCTCAGTTGCGGATGAGCCTCGAATACTAATAATATAAGGAGGGTATAGTCGGATAAACATCTGCCCCCAGTTTCAGTTTTTAATCTCAAATATTTTCCAAGATATTAAAAAAAAAAAATTTTATGTTTAAATGAATTTTTTTAATAGTAAAAATAATAATTAAGGAATGGTAATTTTTTCATACATACTAGGAAGTAATAGACATAAAAATATATATTTTTTATGATTCTCAAATATAAACTCCATTTTATAAAATACAAATAAAACTAAAATATTTTTTTTTTAACTGTGCTCTTTCAGACATGCAATCACAAATTTTTTATATAAAGCAACTTTTATACTCTTCTGTAATTTTTATATATATATTATAATATATAGTAATATATTATAATAGTATATAATAGTATATATTATTATAGTATATTAATATATATAGTAATTTTTATATATATATATATATATATATATATATATATATATATATATATATATATATATATATATATATATATATATATATTTATATATATATATATATATATATATATATATATATATATATATATAATATTTATATATATATATATATATATATATATATATATATATATATATATATATATATATATATATCAATTTTTTTTAACGATTGTCAAATTATGCGGAATCCAACACGCACAAATCTTTTTCACATCTAAATCTTCATGTAAAACCTTCTGTATGCTTGTCATACTAATGCCCAGGGATGCCTCAATCTCACGGTATATTCCATGACGATCTTGTTTCATCAGTAAAGTACACAGTATAGATGTTTTCAGGTACAACAACCGATTTTCGACGACCTTCTTTAAATTTATCTTTAGCGAACGACGGCCTGGATTGAATTCACTAGACCAGTGATATACAGTGGTTTTAGATGATGCTTCATTGCCAAAAGTCAAAGTGAGTTGATCGATGTACTGTTGTTGAGATAATGCACATCGAATGTCGTAGTAAATCATCGCATGAAAATTCTCACGGGACAATTCCATTTTTTGACTGAGATGAAATTTTCAAGTCTCTAAACATCACAAATAGCGCGCGTATGACAAAACGTTCTGAGTACGTACACAGTCAAGAATGTCAAACTTCACGTTGTATATGTTAGATGGCGCCTAGCAACACCATTGTTGCCAATTCCGGATACATAAATAGCAAACCTCGTATTAATTATCAGTTTATTTCAATATGTTCTTATAAATAATTAATAAAACCGATAAATTGGAAGTTTTCAAAAAAGTCAGTTTTTAATTGTTTTCACAATATTGAACCAAATCGAAAACATTGAAAAAATGTCTGAGTATAGAAGAGTATAAAAGACAATTTGTATTTTGTATGTCTGAAGGAACAGTTTTATGTCTTTTGCTTCCCAGTATTTGGGAAAAAATCACCAATTTGTTAATTTTCATTCTTATTAATATCTTTAATATCATAAGTTTCTTGTTAATATCTTGGAAAATATTTGAGATTAAAAGATGAAATTTGGACTGATTTTTTTTTATTTGGTACCTTTTTTGGGCTATTACTCAGCACTATCTCTGATATCTTAAGTGATTTAGAGACATATTAATGTAACTTTTGAGTAACGTTGTGCCTTTTTTTTAATGTATTCGTTTCTACAGTGTCTTGATTAGCAACAGATTGGTTATAATCTGGCTTCCGTAAGGGATATAATTGTACTACTGCTTTATTGGACCTAATTAATAATATAGAAAGGAACAATGATATCGGTAGAATATCTGTATTAGTGCTATTAGATTATTCCAAGGCATTTGATATAATTAACATTGAACTTTCATTATGTACGCCTATCGCAGATTGGTAGAAGATTAATGCTCAACTATCTTAGTAATATATAACAGTTTGTAAAAACTGAAAACGGTGAATCACCCACAGAAACTACCCACTGTAGAGTTCCGCAGGGCTCAGTTCCGGAGCCACCTGCTATTCTGCATCTATACATGTGTCATTTCTAAAAGCTTAAAATACTGTATTCCCTATATCTATGCTGATGAGACACAGTTACTTTATTCTTGTCCATGTCATGACGTTAATATTGCTAATGTCTTAATTACCGAAGATATTGCCAAGCTAATCACATACTCGCACAGGCATCTATTGGCAATAATTCAACAAAATATATTGTTATGGTATTTTGTAAGGATAGAGAAGGAAATTATTATAAAAGTTAATAATACTGTGTTCCAGAATGTGCATAGTGCATAGTGCATAGTGCATAGCATAACTTTTAAACTTGCAATAGCCGATGCTGGTTTGAAAAAACTATTTCTCCAAAGACATACCCTCTCTACCAATCTGAAAGTGAGACTCTCCGAGGTGACCGCATTAAGTTATATGAAATATTGTGATATACTTTATGGGCCATTTCTAAGCATAGTTGATGTTAAGAGGATTGAGTGATTACATAAATCTTATATGAGGTACTCATATGGAATACGAAATTTTTAACCTGTCTCGTATAAGTTGGTCTCATCGAAATGGTTATCGGGTGAAACCAAGTCCATATCAGAATTGTATTATTAAAAATTCCTTACTATTGTAGTGGTATTCAAGATTACTAATTTTTGTTGAGTAGAGATAATTTGGAAGATTCAACATTTGTAAGCTTTGCATAAAATAGTGTGGCGTTATCTCTTTGACTGATTTTACAAAGTGAACTATCACTTCTCGTTCTTGCTTCCATATCCGTTTTATTTCTTGATCTAGCTAAGTATATTTCTCCAGTTTTTCGGCAAATTTTCTTTTGGTGTTCTGATCACTGGGGATTGCGATATTAACAATATATATTTTCGATAATTTCTTGTATTTATGACCTGGTCTTGTATTATAATTGCAGAACCTCCCGTTTTAGACTATTAACGTGTTCTTTTTTTACAATGCTTATATGTTTTCCGTGAAGTGGTTTTGACGGCCATCTTAGAAATTGTTCTGATTGTTCGCACAACAATGTTCCTCCTCTTCCTGTGTGTTCGCAAATTGAGTGGTGTGTAGTTTTTGTCACAATTGATTATCGCTCTGTGAATGGAACTGCTGGTCTTTGATTAGAAATATTGTTTGATATTCGCAATTTGCTTCTGATGCAATATTTTGAGATCTATAACCTAGTTCTCTGGATAAATATAGTCTTTCTGTGTACGATTTTGGGTGGTGGTTCCTATAGTGTGTTAATGTTGTTCTTGTGCTTCTTTTTAGTTTATTTAAATCTGTATCGCTCTAGCATATAATTTCAAAGGAGTCAATAGTTGGCTTTTAAGGCATCAATAGTTGTTAGTTTATCGATATACATCAAAGAATTAACATAAATCCAAAGAAAATAAAGTAAAGGTGTTAAATCTCATGACCACAGGTCCGTTCCTCGAAATAATTTTCTCACCGAATTGTTTCTTCAATAAATCGATTGTTGCATTGGCTGCGTGATATGTGAAGTCATCCTATTGGAACCACATCTCCTCCAGATCAATACCATTCAAATTCGGAATTAAATAAGCATTGATTGTCGCTCTGTAACGATCCCCATTAACGAATTGATAATTATATTATTACTCTGCACAATCTCAGGTACTTTAAGTAATTCAGTGACGTATTAATGTAAATTTTACTAACCTTGTACCCTTTTTTTTAATGTATTCGTTTCTATAATGTGCAATAGATGGTTTAGAAATATCTGAATTGTTCAGTTGTTTTGTACGTTGTCAATAATAAGTAGAAAGAAGAAATGGAATTTAGGGCTCAAAGGGTTCCTCTATAGTTGTTGCTTTATCGGTATAGACCAAAAAATAATCTAAAGACGTTAAATCACAAGACCTACGTGGCCAATTAACAGGTACGTTCCTCCCACATTAATACCATTTAAATTTGTTAACTATATAATCATTGATCATCGCTATGTATTTATCACCATTAACGAATTGATAAATTTGGATCTTTATCAACACTGCCAGCAACAACGGCAATATTTTCTCTGAAACGCACAGTTTGTTGTCTTGTTTTTGTTTTAATATCGACCAGTGTAACATTTGTATATGAAAATAAATACATCGCTCGGTTGGGGGATTATGTGCACCATAAAAGATTTTATAAGTGTGGCGCACAAAACACTTATTTTGATAATAAATGCTTTTAATAGATTTTTACAATTTAAAGGCGTTGCTTTGATATCAAACATTCTATGATGATTTACCAGACATTTGCCATGATGATTTGACAGCGACGTCTATTGGAAGTTCGGAGACACTAAAAAAATCACTCTTTAGTTACACCCGCAACCGCTCTTAAACTACTGCTTCTATCTCTGTCATTTAACACTCATGTTTCGCACCCATATGTTAGTACCGATATGAATACTCTATTCAATGTCGAAAAGATCATTAAGAGATATTTATAATATAATAATAGTCTTTATGTGTGAAAGCCAATAGAGCCGCTTCAGAAATAATAATATAGACAAAACGAAGGATGAACTAATGGAAGAGGACCACATTTAAGTTGTGAAAGAATTTACTTATTTCGAAAACAAATTAGACCGGCACAATATCACAGGAGAATTCAAAACGTAGTGCACATTACTTCCTTTACTCTGTCCTAAAATCTAGACTCATATAAAGTTACATAAAAGTCAAGATTTCTAAAACCGTATATACCTCATTAGGCTAGTAGTCACGTCACTCATGACTGTGAAACTTGATTCACGTATGGGCCTTGGTGGACCACGCGAAGAACAGTTAGAAGCGTTTGTAGTTGTTAGCCGTCCTTTACGCCCATACCGATTTCATTCTTTCCCTATGAGCTTTTTTCCTTTCGTCAGGCCAATTTGTTCCGCTCTTCCTACATTTTTCTCTCTGGCCAACCTCCCAAATGTTAATCTTGTGTCTGAAACAGTTTCTATCCTGAATTTCACCTTGTCTAATATTTGCTGATCTCAGGTCCTCTTTAATTACGGTCAGGTCTCATTTAATTATTTCTATTTTAGTTCTACTCTTATTTTTATAAAATTCTACCATTTGTCCAGTTATAAACTGGACAAAAAACTTCTTCTTTTTCTCATATGGCTATGTATATCTGTGTATTGTTTGATTCTTGGTTTTCTCGAAGTCGAAATGTTGTGCTTTATTTATTTGTTTGGGGCTTAAGATTTTTCTTATGATTTTTCTTTTTTCAAAATGAGCATTTCTGCGCTATATAGACATTCTGACTTTATGTCTTTGGATATGCATTTTTTGTTGCAAATATTTTGTGTAACTCTCAATGCAGTTTCCATTCTTTGACATCTACCCTTATTGGCCGCTTTTTCCAACCCGTTTTCCAGGATTATTTCACCCAAATATTTTATTGAGATATTCGTCTGATGTTACCATATTATGATTTTAGAAGTGGTGTTCTTAGTCTGTTGCAGGTCATCTATTGTGTCTTTTCAAAGGAAATTTGGAGTCCCACTTTTTCTGCTGTTTCTTTTAGGATTTCAATTTGTTTTTGTTCCGTTAATATATCTTGAGCTAAAATTGGTAGATCATGAGCAAACGCTAGATCTATTTTGATGTTGGTTCTCCCCAGTTTAATGGGCTGGTTACTTTAATAATTGGTTTAATAATTGCTAGCATTTTCAGATCTAGTCTTGTGCTTTCAAGATTTGGAATAAAGATTCGCGGTCAATAGAATCATATGCTTTTTTGAAATCCACAAATGTACAGACGAAATTTTTATTGTATAGTTTTTGATGTCTTTGATCTGTTCCGGGCAAAATCTGCCCGGTCGAAAACCTGCTTGATATTCACCAATTTTAGGTCCTAACTGTCTCTATGCTCTGTCTAGTAGACATTGGAATACAATTTTGTAACAAACTGGGAGAGGAGACATCCCTCTGTAATTGTTTACATCCGTTCTATCTCCTTTCTTGTGTAGTGGAGAAATGGAAAATTCTGGAAATGGAAATTCTTTGTGTAGTGGAAATTTTTTATAGAATTTTGGTTATTTCCTTGATTATATCTGAACCAGCGGATTTTAAAAATTCAGTTTTTGAATTAGGATTAATTATTATCCAAATATTTTGTTGTTTTGGGCAAATTTAAAAATTATTGTTCTTGAAAATTGTGTTAAAGCATGGGAGTAAGTTACGAGGGGTATGTTTTAAATAAGGTCCGTTTGTGAATGAGAGTGAAAAGGACGCGTAATCGCCGCAGTGTGCTTGCGCATCTGTTCCCAGCATGTTTTGCGCGCGTTGAGGCGCCATTTGCAGCTGTATCGTCTGTCTGTGTGCTGGGGTGTAGAAGTTTATGTTTAAGAAAATTGATTGACCCGCCGACTGAGATACGATCTGTAATTCGATTCTTGAGTGTAAGAAACTTGGCACCAGCGCAAATTCACCGTCATATTTGTGAGGTTTACGGAGATAATGTTATGAGTGAGTGACAGTAAAGCTCGATATTGGGTGAAAATGTTTAACCCAAAGTCTAATCAGGTCTTTTGGATGGGAATAACTGGATTATCCAGTTTACAGTCCAGACCTTGCGGCCAGTGATTTTCACTTATTTCGTTACTTTAAGGAGTTTTTTGTGATCAACAGTTCAATGACGACGAAGAAGCCGGCACACAGGCGGCAGATTTCTTGGACGTCGGAATTCAAGAACTTGTTGAGCGGTATGACAAATGTTTTAACAAAAATGGAAATTATGTAGAAAAGTAGATAAAAGTATGTAGAATATGGAAAATATATTTTAATGATATTTACAATTTTTTTCTTAGAAAAAACTGGCCTTATTTAAAAAATATACCTCGTATTTATTAACGAAAATGGCAGTTATTAATGAAAATCACATTTATGGATATGTTTATCTAGGATATTTAATAATATATTAGCTTATATGCTATCAAACATTCCATCCTTATATGAGGAAATATTAGCTTATATGATCAGTTTCGTTTTTGTAAGTACTCTTGTACTTACTCTTGTAAGTATTCTTAAACCAATTTTACAATAAAATTGATGAATCTTGAAAGAAACAAAATATTACACATTTTTCAATCAAAGGATATTACGTTAACGATAATAATTCATGACCCATGCCCTCGTAATTTTATTGCTATTACAGTTAATTTATAATTATTTTTATGTAAAACATTTTAAGGTTTGTCAAATAATTTTTTCTTGGACTCTTAAATAGAATGTAATAAGGGGAATGGATTAAGATGATATTGTGAGGAAAAATAAAACTTCAAAAATAATTAATTTCTATATGTGTTTTTTTTAATATAATCAATTTTCTATTTCTTTGGTACTTTTTTCCCCATAAGCTTTCGTTTATTTCCCCTGCTACATCGGAGTCTTCCAACATGGACACATGGTTTCCATTAAATTCCTTGACGATTACCGGTTGTTCACTAAATCTTCCTAAACTGTAATCAGCATCAGTCATACCTTTTTGTCTAGCTTTGAACAGCAGCAACTTTGATTTCAGCTTAAAACCAGGCGTCCAGGCTATCACAGCCTTCAGCCTTTTGTAGAGGCCCATTGCCAGACTCTTAGCATTGATTATTACGTTTACTTTGTTTTCAGATTTTACAATTTGCTCGGCGAGATCCATGCATTCTTCAAAGTTATTGGCTTTTGTTAGTTTATCCTAAAATAAACAAAAATATTAAAAACATTATGCAATTAAAAAAACGTGCTTGGGTTGGCAAATAAGTTGGTTTTTTAAGTGTAATGAAATTTATTTAATATATTCAAATCACTTTTCAATATGTAGTTTTGTTTGTATATGGAACTCTTTGATCCAGGCTTTCATGTGCATATCTAGATCCAGATCAAGAAGAACAAGGAGAGTCAAACGCTTATGAAGTTTGAGACTTAATAGCAAATTTAAGAGAAACATGAAGAAACGTGAACTTATGCAAATAACAATGGCTGAGGTTTGATGGCCGTTCGAAAAATTCTCTTCTTGACACAGAGATTGCGGAAGTATTGCCAATAACAACAACAACAATAACAACAACGAATACACCATGCCACTGTGCTTGGCTTTTATCGACTACGAAAAAGCATTTGATTCCATCTCAAAGCATGCGATAATGGATGCACTGCTTAGCCAAGGTGTAGACAGAGCCTATGTAAACCTATTAGAATCGATATATGATGGAGCTACAGCCACAATTCACCTTGATGATCTTGAAGTGGGAATTAATATAGAACGAGGTGTACGGCAGGGTGACGCAATATCGCCTATTCTTTTCTTGGCTGGCCTTGAAGAAGTATTCCGTAAACTGGATTGGGAACAGGATGGGGTAAAGATCAATGGTGCAAACTTAAACCATCTTAGATTTGCAGATGATATTATTCTCATTTCACAAGACCCAGAGGAGCTGCAAAGACGCATACAAGAACTGCAAAGGGCTGGCGAACCATTTGATATTATCAAGTATGATTCATTAAATGACCTGCTATGATGCGTACTCTTATTTGCTTGTATGTGGTGATCGAGTAAAGCTAACGAATTTTGACATTTTCTGAAAAACGGACTAAATTGTACACAGTACTTTGTATTCTTTTTTCTTTTAGTCCTGAGCTTTCAGCTGCTCTGGATTGGGGGGGGGGGGGGTCCTCGAAGTCAGTAGGATATAGTAGGTGCCATATTGTTCATAGTGCGTTTCCATTCTACACGATTTGTGGTAATGTTTCTGGTTTCGGATATGGTTAAATGCTGAGTTCGGATGTCTTCTTCAGTACGGGTTGACCCTTCATGAAGGGTGATTTTTTAGTGTACCCGAACTTTCTATAGGGGTTGCTGTCAAACGAACTGTGAGTTTGTGTTTACAGTTATCAACATTATTCGGTATAGTCTGGCGAATCATCATGATATAATACTTCGTGGATTTTATAATCGCCTATCCGAGCGATGTATTCGCCGAATTATTGACAAATTTCAAACGCATTTCACACTGCTCGATATTAAAACAAAAACAAGACAAAAAACTGTGCATTCCCAAGAAAAGATCCCCGTTCTTGCTGGCAGTGTTGATGAAGATTAAAATTTATCAATTTCGTTAATGGGGATCGTGGTTACACATGGTTACAGAGTGATTATCAATGATTATTTAATTTCGAATTTAAATGGTATTGGTCTGGTGGAGACGTGGTTCCAACAGCACGATTCCACATGTCATGCAGCCAATGCAACAATCGATTTATTGAGGGAACAATTCCCTGAACAAGGATCTGACCACCAATGTGATTTAATGGGTTATGTTAAATTTTTGGTCTATGGCGATAAACCAACAACTATTGACACCTTGGAAGCCAACATAACTCAGACAATTGCAGACATAGAACCCTAACTCTGCTTGAAAAAGTGGTTGAAAATTAGATTGACAGAATGTGCTTTGTCAGAAGTAGCCGTGGCGGACATTTGTCCGAAATTGTTTTCAAATATTAGTGCCATTGAATGTTATAAAATAAATAGTTTCAAGACATCTAATTTGGTTGTTGATTTATTTGAATTTAAAGTTTCGGCGCGCTAAAAAATCATCCTATATTATACTCACTGTAATTTCAGACATATCTTGGGATATAAAGGACTTCATTATATCAATCAACAGGCTGACTTGAATCTTGTCATCAGAGTCTTTTTGTAGAATAGTAGTTAATGCGCTTATATAGTCAGGTGACGTGTCAATACAAATTATGATGCCCGTATATCCCTTCCTTTCCAGTTTTCTTGCAACTTCTAAAGCCACAGCACCACCAAACGAGTAACAAATTATTTTGAAAAGCATTGTTTTGATCAATTTTTCTTCAACTATCTGTTAATAAGATAGATTAATATAACGGTTTTTGTAGATATTGAAAATTCGTTTACCTTGAGATACATCTTAGCCATTTCTTCCACTGTATCTTTTTGATTGTAATTGCAGAATTGTATACCTATTATATTTCCTTCTAAATTCTGATAAAGTGGTTTTAATTCATCTAGAATCCCTTCAAGTCCGGGAAATAAGATAATGTTTCCTAAAGTGGATCTTTCCGAATATATCCCTTGAATTTGTACTGTATCAGTTTTAGCTTCATCTGTTATGCGACCCATTATTACAGCAATTGCATCCAGTTCAATATCTTGCTTGGTTTCTAAAGCACTATGTGTAAATTTCAAACAAAATCTTCTTTCTAGGATTACCTGTTATTTCCAACTCCTTATTTTCCTGCAGCTCTTGTAATCTGGCAAAAGTCATAGATTTAATTTCCTGTGGAGTGGAAAAATATTTCGTATTCTCTTTCGAGGGTTTGTTTTATTTCAACTGCACTTATCGAATCCATTCCAGCTTCAGCCAAAGTTGATTGAGAGAAAATTGTTTTCAAATCTTTGATTCCTTCAACAAGAATATACAAATGTTAGGCTGGAAAAAAGACAGTTTTGATATTTGTTTTATTGGATATTTGGTCTAAGAATAGGTATGGCAATATGTTTAGATAAAGCATAGACATTTGCATTAATAATAATTAATTTTTACATACATACATTACATTGTGTGCATTAAGAAATGCAGGATTTGAATTACGTGTCATTTATCTGTCATAATTTTTGAAGTTTATGTTTGACAGCAGTCATTTATAAACTTGGATTTAACATGTAATGTTACGCAATGCGTAGTGTTTAGTAACGAGTCGAATTTTCATTTTGAGATCATTTCTATAAAAAAACTGATACATTTGAGTGTGGTTTCAATGGGCAAAACCCATTAGATTATTAAATTCGAAGCGATTTACCACCAAATCACTTTATTTCTTTTCTCAACGAGCGTTTTGCTAATAGTGCATATCCTGATGATCCTAAATGACGTTAGGATCATCAGTATATGATGTTACTATAACGATAGGGATTAAATCATTAGCGAAACGCGCCTCAAGAAGTTGAATACAGCGATTTGCTATTTAGTGATAAATCTATTCTGGTTTATGATTTCATTCGAAAGGTTCCAATAAAAGAATTAGGCCATTAGAAAATATTGAAAATTTAAAAACTAATTGCTATCCGCTTGTCAGTGACAAATGGGAATAGAATTTCAAGATCACCATATATTGATCCCATATTTAAACAAGTGAACATCGGTTTAATTTGAATTTGCAGAGCCATGCAAACATTGGTTATATGTTTTTATGCTTCGATGGTTAAACATAAACTTTTTTGAGTATTTGAGAGCGATCTTATTTGATTTGAGTACCAAACCAAGGGCACATTTAGACATTAGAATTCTCAAGTATTATCATTTATGCAGAGTTACCATCACTTACTTCAGAGAGTCAAAAATAATAGAATAGTGAATCTTCACAGAAACAATGACGTAATAGTGACTTGTTTGTTTAAATAGTCATAAAATAGTGACATTTTCCCAACCAATTTAGGAACTTTTGTGAAAGCTAGTCACCCCTCCTCACTCGTTCTTGATGACGACGAAGTTTTGGCGCGGTAATTAAACCGCTTAGTAAGAGGATCCGAAATAGAACTGAACACCAATGCCTCCGAGCGCGATAAAACAGTGAATTAAATGGCGGAAAAATCGGAAAATCGCACTGTTTAGGGAAAAAAGCTTTTTTACAAAAACTAAAGACTCTCTTTTGGGTTTTCGCCACTATCTAAAACTCAAAAAATATCAAAAATATCTGTTCCTAAATAAAGAATCACTGGGTAAAAAACAAAAAACCAAACGGAAATGAATTTATCACTGATTTTTTTTTGTAATAAATTTGAAACGAACAAAATTTTAAAAAATATCAAGATGTTCTAAAATAAATACAAACTTTTGAACGTTAACGTTTCGGGGGGGGGGGGGTCTTCTCCCCCCCGTTTTCAAAACGAATCTAAAAAAGAAATTATATTAATTTCTATATATAATATAAAAATAAGAAGTAAATTAATTTTTTTATGTATGTCAATGATACATTGACAATAATTGAAAAACCCAAAAAAGAAAAAAATATATATATAATTTTTTGACATAGTTTCCTCCACGCTCTACACATTTTTCCCAGCGGTTTGGAAGCTTGTGAATACTTTGCTCGTATAAACTTTGAGTTTGGGTCATCAGCCAATTGCGCACTCAGTCCTCAAGTCCTAAGTCCTTGGTCGTTGTCGAATAGCACCCCTCCAAGTGCACCTTTCAAGGCCGCAAACAAACAATAATCACAGGGTGGCAAGTCTGGACTATATGGAGGGTGTTCAAGGGTTTCTCAGTGCATATTCTCCAGTTTTTTCTTCGTCAAACCGAACCCATCGGACAGAGATTTTTTTGAAATCAAAATAATTTCTGATGATTGTTTGAGCACTTCCAAAGTGCGATTTCTTGAATAGTGAGCCGCCGGTCACCTTGGATAAGGTCGCGAACTGCACCAATGTTGTCAGCAATGACACTTGACCTGGGACGTCGATTATGACTTACATTTACACTTTTTCGTCTACTCTTAAAACTTCTTGACTCAACCAAATACTTGGTATCGTCACCTTACTGAAGCTTCAACGGAATAATATTTCGCAACCGATGGTGGAACCTGTTGCTCACTCGTGACTGTATTAACAGAAGACCTGAGCGAAACAGATCACCGAGCGTGTCCCAGATCCTAATACTTTACACTGCAACGACCTACACTGACAGCCCACTCGTGATTGGCTGAGGAAAATACTTGTAAAATTCCGGTTTATATCTGATTTACCATCGACTTTTTTATTGTTAATTTTGTATAGTTCTTATTTGAAAAAGGTACTCTGTGTCGAAACAAATGTAATAAACAAAAATTTTAAATATACTGGAAATTTACATATAATTCTGGGTCCATTTATTTAAATATAATTCTTAGTCCGTAAAATGAATTTCATCAAGTATCGGCTACCTCAGTAAAATATATAAAGTATAGCTACAAAAGAATAGTGTTAAGTAAAATCAATATTGTGAAAGTTATAATAATTTTAATTAACTTTAAAGGGTAAACCTTTAAATTATTATTTAATTAGCCATTCCATAATTGGTTTGGCCGGCGTTGCCTCTTCCACAAGATACTGATGAGAACATGACAAAATCTCTGAAATATAAATAGCATTACAATAAGTCATTATAGTTATCCATAAATTTATTTATATTTTGACCGTTTATTATTATAATTTTTTTAGGGATTTTCGGTCAATTATTAATGAACTAATTTTTTTTTGTTATTTTATTAACGTTACGTATAATGCCAGACAATTAGACAATGCAAATTTATATTTAACAAGCTACCAACTAAATCTTATTGAATAATTTATTTCCTAATTTTTTTTACATTAAATATGACATTCTATGTCTAATCTTCAGTTGACACAGGTTTTGGTTTTTAATTATAACCTAACAATTTTGGATTTTTCACTGGTAATGGTATTAGATGCAAAAAAATATTAATGAAAATTTATTATTTAATGATGTCACTATATACACAACTTAAATTATCAGTATCATTTCTGAAATTAATGGTATTATTTGTTTTTTTTTTATATTGATAATTTCTCTTATATTTCTTTTTTATATTGTTTTTCAAAATCTAAAATTTTAGGTTATTAAATAGTTTGGCCAATATATGAGCTTGGACAATTTAAATATTTGATATTTTAAATTAAAATTGTTTGTTCTATTTTGGGTGTTTGTGGTTTTAATTTGTAAATATTTGTTTAGTGTTATTATTGGGTATTTCAGCTATGTTTATATTATATGGCTTAAGAACTTTTTTATTATTATTTATTTCTAATAATGGTATGGTAATGGAATATAATTTTTATTTTTAGGTTTATTTGTTTGGCTATTATGGTTATATATTCTATGTATTCTGTTTTTAATAATTGGTTTGTAGAATTAGTTATCCTCTAGTGTTTTTTTTTTAATTTTATTTATATATTGTGGTCTATTTTTTATGGATCAGTTAAAATAACAGCTCTACCAATTAAGGAATTAATAATAAAATAAAAAACAAGACATGCCATAGACAATAACCACAACTTTAATTTTAATAACATAGAAATTTTAAATTTTGATAAACAATATAAAAAAGAAATCTAAAAGGAATGATTTACATAACAAAAACAAATAAAACCATTAATAGCAGAAATGATACTAATAATTTAAGTTGTGTATATATTGACATCATTAAATAATAAATTTTCATTAATATTTTTTTTGCATCTAATACCATTGGCCATACAAGTGAAAAATCCAAAATTCTTAGGTTATAATGAAAAACAAACAATATAATGGTGTCAAAAATATGTCAACTCAAGATTAGACAAACAATGTCGTATTTCATGTAAAAAAAATTAGGGAATTAATTATTCAATAAGATATAGTTGGTAAGTTTTCAAATATAAATTTGTATTGTATTGTTTCTAAAAATGATATGTATTGTAGAATTACTCTTAGGGTGGTTTTATAAATAAACCGAAACGTTAACCAGATAATTAAAAAAGAATGGCTTATTAATATTTGACTGAAAATCCCAAAAAAACAATATATATATATATATATATATATATATATATATATATATATATATATATATATATATATATATATATATATATATATATATATATATAATATATATATATATATATATATATATATATATATATATATATATATATATATATATATATATATATATATATATATATATATATATATATATATTTTCTTTTTTTTTTTCTGAATGCATTTGAAAATTCTTCCCTTATTGAAGAGCCCCAAACGGTGCATTGTCGCCAGACTAAAGAAGGAAAGTCGATGCTCCAAGTAGATGCCATTAAACTTTTCTCAGATTCAGCATACAGTCCAGGCCTTGTGCCATCCTCCACCCAACTTTAACTTTTTCTTTTAAATAAACTAAACGAAGTGGAGTATACTGACACCTTTGCTTTTAAAAATAAATACTTACATTTAGATGACTTATAATTATGTAATTAAAGGGTTTCTGTTATAAAAATTAATCTTTTTGAGTAGTATAATTTCCGTTAGATGTGTTAAGAAAAAACGCAACGAAACGCAAACGAAATTTATGGATCTCGTTTATAAAACGAATTACCTCAGATCTGGACAATATTTTCGGGTAATCAGGTCTAGATATTGAGCAGCGTTAGCTTTTGGCGCAAAACTAGTTTTAAACGTAGCGGGTGTTTGATTGGCCAAGATGGAGTCTTGGAGAACGACAGCTAGGTTGAAGATGCCATGGACTGAGCCAATTTCGTTGGCTTTCTGGATTAAACTGATATATCCAGCTTCGGTTGTGATGTCATCAGTGTAAACTCGGACGGTATAACCATATAATTTCCATATCCTGTTAAATGTTGTTGTCATTTTCAATTTGAATGGAACTGTGGTCAAAATTGAAACTTACGCAATTCTATAGGCTTGATATCCAGTTTTTATTCCGAATCTAGATGTTAGAATTAATTTTTTGTAACCCCGTATTATTAACCAATCTGCCAATTCTAGTCCAAATCTACCCAAACCTCCACAAATAATATAAGATTTTTCACCATCACAATAATATCTATAAAAAAAGAATATTTAAATTGACTCTGCTATTGTGAAGCAATTTTTACTGCATCGTTTCTGAATAGTTGCCACTGATGTAATGGATACATGAAATATGTTCATATCACAAAATAAATTCAATTTATGTTGTCCTTAATAAATCACAATAAATAGATTTAAATTATTATTGTCATTAATACATTTTTGAATTTCAATTAATGCATATGTAAATGACACTGAAAAAGAAACGTTTAATATATAAGGCTCTAATTAAAACATACAATAGCTATATGCAAATTCCTGATAAAATAAATCAATAAGCGTTATTACGTTTTATGAATTTTTGAGTTGAAATATCATTTTTAGGATTCCAAGTGGATTGCGTAAATTCAAGTCAATTACTAATCAATCACACTCTAGTCATCTCATATCTGCCATATTTGGAGCTCAAAGAATCCACTGCAGATCTAAAAGAAGCTAATTTTCATGAAATTAATCAGTGGTGTGAATTTTGAAGCTGAAGATACCATCGGTCTGTTGTGTTTTGAAACTGTTAATGATATGCCAGTTTTAGTTAGCGGGATTCATTTTAGAGCTACAAAGATACTTTTTTTTACTGGGGATGGATATATCTCCATTTTCAACAAGAAAATATCCAGGGTATGCCATTTCAAGATATAAAGACTGATTGATGTTGAACAATAAGGAGTATTTTCGACTTATCTGCACTTTGATTTCCGAAAAGGCAAGAATGCTTCGATGGCACAAATTAAGATTTGTACTATGCACTGTGAGGGCACCGGTGACGATTCACTGTACTGTAAGTAGTTCAGAAAGTGGAAATAATTTTAATCCTAGCAATACACGAAATATTGGTACTAATTGAAAGTAATCAGCATAGAATAAATCGATTGATCAGGAAAAATTTTATAATTAACCATTCAACAGTGTCATGGCAATTACGCCAACTTGGAAGACTGATTTATGGGTACTGCGTGTGCTAATGAAGAAAGTGCTGATTGTGATTCTCTATTGAAATGCAGCGAAATCGATCCATTTTTAAACCAGTTGGCTATAAATGATGAAAAATGGATTTGGTATAATAATGTTAACCGTGGAGCCAGTTTGCAGCCGAAGAAGGTTATGCTATACCTTTGGCGGGACTGGAAAGGAATAGTGTATTATCAGCGGTTACCTGAAAACTAAATTATTCATTTCGAGGAATACTATTTAATAGTTTAATACTATTTAATAAAGCGGTCCTAGTGGGTCAACAGAAAAGGCATTAGTTTTTATCGTTTTTCAGAGTTTTTAAAACTCTACTTTCTTGGAAAACTTGGAAAATCATTTGGATCAGTTCTTTAGCTAAAAACCTCAGAACTTCTCTAGAGATAGGAGAAATTTTTGGAATCAATCACTCAGCAGTGTGAAAGCGATTACGCCAACTTGAACCTGAATTATATACATACCGTAGTGATGAAGAAATGTCATCGACCAAAACGGCATATACTCTCTTGATTAAATGTAATTTTTAGTAAATAACATTTTTTTTCAATTTTTCAATTTTCAATTTTTGAAAAAAATAGAACGGACTTTTTCGTTAATCCAAGTCATAAATTGACCACCAATATCATGGGATTTTATATCTATATGTGTTATCTATAAGGTAAATGAATATATTATACCCCACCTTAAGGGTTTTTTATAACCAAGCTAAAGATAAAATTCAAACTACAATGATAAAATATTTCCTAACCTTTTCAGAGCCAACAAAAACTGACTTTGTTAATGTTAATCGACCGATCCGTTCCGATCTATGGGCTGCTTGACTTGACGAGACTTGGAAGTTGAGAAAATTTGGGACTTATTTGCTTGATGCCGGAAAAGGGTTTCTTAACTTATTTTTTATACCGGAAAATGCAGGGTAAAATGTCCGGTAGAACTAGAAGAAACACAAGCATACCCAAAAAATAAAGAAGATTATATTAAATATTTGTAAGCAGATTTATTTTAAAAAGTACGTGTAATTAAAATTGGGGGAGGGGGGTGTGAATAAAAATATGGACAATCATCATCACTAATGTCAGTTCAATAGCAGTTTTAGAATTCCATCATGTACTCACCTGGGAACGCAAGGATACATAATAAGCGATGGCGAAAGGAACTTCTTATCCTCTTCTTCTCTAATTTCCAATAATACTTTTCCAGTGTGCTTTCCAGTGCTCATAAATCGGAAAGCCTCTTCGGCTTGATTCATTTGGAAAAGTGTATAATTTAAAGGTCTTACGTAATTCTGTTTTATATAGTTTTTCAAATATGTCAGTATGGCAATGAGTTTCGTCACATTTTCTTTTATAAGCCAATCCAACATTATACCTAAACATCAATCTACGTAATGTGTATGGTATTAACAATATCTGCTCTAAGTTAAATGATGCATTTTAGGTCTCAATTACTACTCACCATTCTACTCAAATTAGACTCAAATTACTATTTTCATATCGAATTTTCCAATTTCCAAGAACCTGCCACCATGAGCGAGGCATTGAACTGATGCTGAAAGCTTTTCTTCAGCGAGAGAATTCAGTACTACATCAACACCTCTTCCTTTGGTAGCTTTCATCACGCCATCTTTAAAATTGGTATCTCTTGAATTGAAGATATGACTATCTGTCAATCAAAAATTAATGTCTGTTATACTATAAGATGATCCCAAAACAATTAATTGAGAGTATTTAGTGTTAGTTGATGAAAATATATATTAGATTCATGGAAATATCCGTTGATAATTCATGGAAAAGTTATATTACTTAAAAAATTACTCGATAAGTTCGAAGTACCATATAAGCTTGAGGAGATTCAGTAAATATAACACAGTGGCATGCGTGATTTGCTTTTGAACTGAAATAAACATGATCTATTTTTTAAACGTTCAATTATTTCATATATCAAACCGGTGATGAAACATGGGGTGTTTAAGTAAAGATTCAAATTAACTGATTACCAAGCAAGAATTCTGGGTCAGCTAAAGTAGCATCTATTGCCAAATTGAAAGATGCTTTCAACAGAAACAGCCAGAAATGGTCTTAACAGTCCAACTATGATTTACTATGATCAACTATTGATGCTTGATTGATATGTATTATCCTCCACATTCACCATGTAGTAGTGTTGTTGTATCATCAGAACTTCTTGATCGTAGATGTCAATGTCAAATAGTATTTGGGAAAGAATTTTGCGTAAAAAAAATCAAATTTTTTTAGCGATTTTATGAATTAACTTAAAGATGGCAAATGGTTATTGGCTCTTTACATTATCAGCAAAATAATAAACAAAATATATGGATTCCGCTGTTGATTCCGTGTGACACATTTTGTAAATAAAGTTTATAAAGAATAAACTTGTAGGTTTTTAATGTTTCAGACGTTAACATTTGACATAACGTTAATATAAGGAGCCACATTAGCTGTGGTGTCTAAGGCGTCAGCCTTACGTTACGGCAGTTAATGTGGAGCGGGTTCGAATCCCGTACTAGACAAAAAAGTTTTTCTAAAATTCTTGTGAATGTTTCTAGGCAAGAGTGTAAAATCTGACAAGGAATCACCCCTCAGTCACGCCAGTTCGAAGCTGGGTAAGGCCGGATGCCTTCTGAGAGGTTTTCTACGTTGGTCACTCGCCAGTCGGTAGGCTTCTCGAGATTCTTTCGGTTAAGCACAAAACCAAGGGTTGATAGCCCGAGGGGGGTGCTGACCGGGGTTTTCGGTAGCTGATGACTGTGGTTCGGAACCCACGTTAAGCTGTAGGTCCAGTCGCTAAGTAGCCTTTTCAGTTGCTGATGCGCCTCTAACCCCAAAACTTTACTTTAACGTTAATATAACGTTTGAAACATTAAAAAGCTATGTATCCTAGTATTATCCTAGGAAATCTATATAAATCTAAATAAATCTAGTGTAAATCCTAATATTAAATGAATTAAATCAAATATGAGGCAAGGATCTATTTAAAAGTTAGGGTATTAAAAAGTTATAATATCGTTGGTTTTACTGTATGGAATTGTTGGGTGACACGTTAAAAAGTTTTTAAAAATGACACAAAATTGCGCTTTCTTCGTTAGGTCAAGAGTTTTTCTCTAAAAAACATTAATTTTTAATTTTAAGGCGCATTCATTATAAGGTTATTTAGCGCATTCCAATTTCCCTCGTAGTTTTCCCCTTTCAAAAATCCTCCAATAGCACCACTTAAAATTCGAATAGATTTTTTTATTCAAATTAAAGAAACATGTCGTTTTTTGATTTAGTCGATTTCGCAAGCAAAATTACATAAAAATATTAAAATCTACGTTTGAGTCTTTCAATGTGCTCTGACCCATTAAATCATTTATATATTTTAGATGAATTAGAAAAATTATCTACCTGGAATTTCTGGGAATATTTTTCTTAAACACATTTTCTGGAAAGAGCTATTCGTATAGCTGCTTGTCCAACACCACCAGTTCCCGAGTGAATAAGTACCGAATTTCCCGGTTGGATATTCGAAATCTATAAAGTAAATATATTATGATAAAGTTGCTTCTCTTTATTGTTTTTAAGACAGAGCCTGTTTATTCAAAAAAGTGTCTGACGAAATATTCATTTAACCATCAACCCTATCTTTTAAAGAATAAATGCAATATGTAATAACATATACCTGGTCGCTATTATGTATGGAAACGGTCAAATATCTCGAAAACTCTTTGAGATTTCTTAATGAAATTTTGTAGACAAACATCAGGAAATGTTTGACACTTTTGGGTATATTTTGATTTTTTTTGTCGCATATTGAAATCCGAGGCTAACTTGATTTTTTTTTAATGACAACAGTACTTGAATTTGACATTGTTGGAAAGGGCATTTTTTTCTGAATTCAGCAATCTAAATGTTGTATGGATTTTTTCAAAATAGATTTTAAAAAATGTCTGAAATGTGTTTCGCTCTGTTTTAGGGTGAATATATTTTTCATTTTGTATGTTATGAAATAATGGGTGGCAGATGAAGTATTTGATTACATCTGATAATTGTTTACGTCAATTTGTGAATTTGAAATATCAATTTTATATGAAATTAATGTTTTTAACTGAAATAGAAATAATTGAAATACAAACAATTGTTGGATACGGTGACAGAAGACGTACTAATGCTGTAGTTTGTCGAGTATTTAATGAAGTACATCCAAATAAATACATTACTAAGTCAACAGTTTCAGAAACAGTTTTTTAATTGATATAGTTATCCTAAAACAGACCGAAACACCTTTTAGCCATTTTTTAAAATCTATTTTGGAAAAAAATACTTAATATTAAAATACAATATTTACTTCGTTGAATTTTGATAAAAATACTCTTTCCAACAATTCAAGTACTGTTGTCATCAAAAAAAATTAAATTAGCTTCGGTTTTCAAATATACGACAGGAAAAAAATATATACCCAAAAAGTGGCAAATATTTCCTGATTTTTTTACAAAATTTCATTAAGAAATCTCAAAGCGTTCTTGAGATATTGGACCATTTCCATACATAATAGCGACCCTGTATAAGCTTTCCATACCAGATATTCTAATGCGCTAGCGATTCTTGTTACTTCGCATTGGCATAAAACATGATGTTACTCTTGAGCATGAGTCAAAACACTTATTATAAGACAGCCTGTTATCGTTAAGTCTTTTTTAGGTTAGGTAAAAATGTCAGAAATTTTTTATATGATTCAAAGTGCATATAGCAGTGAAACAATGAAGCCTAGGACCATTTTAAAGTGATTTGCAAGATTTTGTGATGATACAGGGAATATTCATGACGATATTTGACTAGGTACATCAATAAGAGTTCAAGCTTAAGTATAGTTCCACAAGTGATTGATATTATGCGAAATGGTCGTTCTTATCTGCGGGATTAACTAAGAGTTCACTGGATTTTTAAATCCACTGGACATATTATTCTAATGGAAAATTTATTGAGGGACTGCGTTTGCTTTGTTAACTAAAACAGCATCCAAGTTGTCGACCATCCGTTATATTAATCTGATTTGGATGCGGATGACCCCTGGTTATCCTTACTTAAAATAAAATGTCTTGTAATGAGCGATTACCCACTTAGAACTAAAAAGCACGATTATTAGCAACCCAGTGAAAATTAAAAATATATAATATTAGCGATTAGATCAGCAATAATGAATTAGAAACAATATATGTTTTACACAATTTTGTAACATAATGTCATCAATGTGCATATAAGAATTATCAAAGCAATACAATACAGCATATTTTTAATGATATTTTTTGCTATCCTGTATATATTGTATTTTAGTCAATGTTAATTTAATGCGTATATCTAAGAGGGTTATTGAGAGGCAATTGTATGGCAAATATATACACAAGATATTTATTAGTACTGTATACATTATTAGTTCTACTACAATGTTGCACGGTTTATGCAGTGTAAATTAATCCTTACCATAATCAGTCCATATATAGATGTTACATAAACGACTGCAACTGTGGCTGCTTCTTTCATCGACCAATTATCTGGAATGTCAACGAGGCAATATTCATTTACATTCACCATAGAACCGCATGCTCCTCCCAAAACCATTCTAATACCCTTCTACCACTGGAGAAAAAATTATTTTATTGGTGGTTAGTAAAGTTTAATTTGGAAGGTAACATTCTTGAGACTATTATAATGAATAAGATTTTACCTTTCTGTTCGACCGCTGAATTCCACACCCTGGATACATTCCTGTTCTCTCCTATCTTTGGTAACTGTATCTGCAGTAATTTTTCTTGATACTGTCATAACGTCCCTAAAGTTCAGTTCTCTCTATCAATTCTCTGGAATTTCTGCGTTCAGTTGAATTTTTCAATTAATATTATACGAGGGTTAATCAATACGTACCCGTGTTTGAAATAAAGACAATTTTTTTTAATTTTTCAACGTAGTCTCCTTTTAGGTCTATACATTTTTCCAAGCGTTTCTCCAACTTTTTTAAGTCGTCTAAAAAATACGATTTTTCAAATTCCAAAATACGCTTCTGTCTTGGCGATAACCTCTTCATTTCAGTCGAATTTTTTTCCTGCGAGCCATGTTTTCAAGTTAGGGAGCAGAAAAAAGTCGCTGGGTGCTAGGTCGGTCGAGTATGGTGGGTGCGGAAGCAATTCGTAGCGCAGTTCGTGCAATTTGGCCGCGACAATTAAAGATGAATGTGCCGGTGCGTTATCGTGATGGAAGAGAATTTTTTACTTAGCCCCCAAAATGATACGGCCGTCTTCTTCAATTTCTTATCGAATCGGTCCAACAACTCATGGTAGTACTGCCCTGAGACATCTATGAGGATATTCCTTTGGAATCCCAAAAAATTGTAGCCTTATTGTTTCCGGCTGATGGAACCGTTTTTGCATTCTTCGAAGCAGATTCGCCCGGAAAAATACATTGTTTCGAATCTCTCTTGGCGTGTAATAATGTATTCAGGTTTCATTAATGGTGACAACTCGACGTAAAAAGTTTTGCATATTTCGCTTAAAGCGGTCCAAACACTGCTTTGTTATTGTTAGTCGTACCCGCTTTTTGTCCACTGTGAGCAATCGCGGCACCCATCGGGCCGACACTTTCTTCACATCTATCTTATCATTTAAAATCTTGATTGCCGTTCCGTACGAGATACCTACGGCCTCAGCTATTTCGCGCACTTTCGTTAGGCGATCAGCGAGAATTATGCCATGGATCTTTTCGATGATTTCCTCTGTAACCATATCTGACGGGCGTCCTAGCCGTTCTTAATCGAAAACAGTTGTACGACCACGCTTAAACTCAAACCAATATCTCACGGTTGTCATAGATGGTGAAGGGTCCCCATAGACACCTTCCAACTTTACTTTTATTTTTCCGCATGTTTTCCCATCCAAAAATAAAACACGAATTACGGATCGATATTGCTCATTTTTTATTTTATCGAGAAATATAAAACACGAGTGATACAACTGGCTGTCAAAAAAAAACTAACCTATGGATTTATCTGAAATTCAGTATGAGGTTGTTTAACAGTCTGCAGTACACGATGGAAATGTCAATTTTACGCGTCAACGCCATCTTTTATCAAACACGGGTACTTATTAAGAATTATTTATTAAGAAAATAAAATTCCAATTTTGCAAAATATTTTGGAGATTGAACATACTTTTTCTAATAACGAGAATGAAAAAATCTATACTTTCTCTGCAGATCTCTCAATTTTTTTGTATTAATAAATGAGTGTCGGTACAAGTAATTAGTTTATGGCAAGTTTTTCGAATTATTGTCGTTAAACTAAAAGGAGGCGTTTGGGAATAATTCGTATTCACAACGTACCTTCGATTTTCATCATCATTTTCTGGTGATAAATCCATACTTTTTGCAATGAATGAGTAATTGGCTGGATAAGAAGATTTTTTTCTTTTGAAGCCTTTCGTCCCTGGGTACATAATATATAAATTAAAGTTGTTTCAAACATCCTAGATGTTTTCTTTGAAGTTGGAGACAATAATTCCTGAACTTTCCTCGATTATCTCAAATGAAGTTAAGTTTTGCAGGAGATTTAAAAACATTATGACCCATCCTCGAAGAGGGAAAGAAAAACGAGCCAAAGAAAATTCGACAATTTATAAACTCAATCTTTATGAACTGAAAAATATAAAATTTTATATACTAATTTTAGTGCATGTAAATTTGTAATTAAATACACAAAAACCTCGTACTTTTGCTCCAAACATGCTATACTTACCTTCACAATGATTCTATTGGAGTGCAGTTTTTCAAATCTTCTTAAAGCTAAAGGCCCTTCAATCCATTTTAGGGAAGATAGATATCCTCTCACTGTGGTGTTCAAGTAACAATGTTCTTTCTCCACTTCCAATGCAGGAAAGCGAAGTATATAAATATCTTGGAATTCAACAGTCCAAGAGAGTTGAGCATAAACTCATTAAGGAAACACTAACTAAAGAATTCACCTTCAAGCTTGACATTATATGCAGGTCTGATCTAGACAGTAGAAATATAGTAAAAGCTATAAACACTTTTGCTATACCAGCCTTGACATATTCGTTTGGATTTATATCTTGGTTAAACACAGATATTGAAAGACTGCAACGAATAATTAGAACTATACTAACGAAATATAGGAAACACCACCCGCACAGTACTAAAAACAACTTACTTTACCAAGAATTGAAGGAGGGGGAGGAATTTTAAATATATGTAATCAGCACGAAAAACAAATATCCAGTTTAAAAACATATTTCCATCAAGGAATGATCGAATGCCCGCTATATGCCAGCGTGTGTTTAGCTGATGATAATTATACGCCTCTGAATCTTAAACAAGTGGAACGACAAAATGAGAGCATTCAGACAAATGCAACAATTATACAAGAGAGGAAAAATATGTCTCTACATGGTAGACATCCCCATGATCTTGATCATCATGAAGTCGACAAGAGTGCGTCGAACGCCTGGTTGACATGGGGAGGTCTTTTTCCGGAGACGAAGGCTTTATGTGTCCAATTCAGAATCAAGGCGTGCATACTATGAACTACCAAAAATATATCATTAAGGATGCGCGAGTATCAAATGACACATGTAGGAAATGCCACGAAAAGCCTGAGACTATCCAACATATTATAGGAGCATGTGGTAGACTCTCCCAGACGGACTATCTTCACCGTCATAACCAGGTGGCTAGTATAGTCCACCAGGAGCTTGCAAGTCGTAATAACCTTATAACAGAGCGGGTTCCCTATTATAAATACACCTCGGAGTGCAAAACCGTACACTGTAATAGGCCAGATATTATATTACAGAATAAAAAGAAGAAAACAGCATTCTTAATCGACATAGCTGTGGCCCGCACTGGGCCCGCACTTTTAAAATCTAGTTTAGCTGGGAAAAAAGATAGAAAGGAACATAACAATAATAAAAATAACGAAAGGAGCCAGACTAGCCAGATACAATGAAATAGAAAAACGGAAATACCAAAATGCAATGTTTCAAAATAGCCAGAAGAAGCTTAATAGAGAATTAAATCCCTTTGAAAAATACTAGAAATCAGTCTGGAAAAGATCGGATGGTTGAAACAATTCGAAAACAAACTGATGCACTTCCACAAATGGAATTCAACACTTCTGAAACGATTGACATCTGCACTGCCATCAAGAAAACTCAGAACTGGAAGATGTCTGGGCCAGACGGACTACACAATTTCTGGATCAAAAACTTTACAGCTGTTTACCAGGTACTTGCTGATGCATTTAAAGACATAATGGTGGATCCTGATAATTTCCCCGACCTTCTGATGGAGGAAAATACATATTTGTTATATAAAAAGGGTGATGCTAACCAACCCAGTAACTACAGACCGATAACATGTTTATCCATGTTGTATATATTATTCACAGCCCTGCTCAATAAAAAAAATTACCAATATTGTGACTATAATAACATATTGAAAGATTAGCAGAAATGGTGTATTGGGGCAAGTATGGAATGTAAGTAACAACTGACAATTGATGCTGTAGTTCTTGCGCGAGTGCGGAAAGAAAGCGCAACTTGAATATGTGCTATATAGATTACAAAAATGCTTTCGATAGTGTTCCACATGACTGGTTACTAAAAGTTTTAAACATCTACAAAATTTTTCCGCAGATAACAAACTCTTTAAGGTATCTCATTAGTAAATGGAAGACTAATTTATTTATTCACCAACTGTACATTGGAACAACAAATATCGAGAGGGGGATACTTCAGGGAGGTTCCTATTCCCCTGTTTGATTTAGTCTAGCGTTGAAACCGATGTCCACATTACTAAACAATACCAATATTGAATAAAAATTTGACATGAGAAATTCCAGAAAACTACCTCATTTGCTATACATGGACGACTTAAAACTCTATGGAGAAACATGAGAGAAACTAAACTCATTATTAAAAACGGTCGAAATATTTAGTAAGGATATCAAAATGTCATTCGGACTCGGGAAATGCTCCACTATCAATATACAAAACGGAATAATAAAAGAATAACATTCAACAGTCTGCGGTATACAAGAACTAGCATCAGAAGACTCATACAAATATGCGGGAATGTTTCAAAACTATAAATTTAATCATAATGTAAAAAAACCATCAATGGCTAGGCAGTGCCAACTCTGGCATGTTCTTTTAGCATTGTTAAATGGTCTGAAGTAGATCTTGATGAACTGGATAGATTGACACGAAAAACATTGACACAGTTCTGATATTTACATCCCAATTCATCTACAAAAAGACTTTATATTCCAAGAAAATTGGGAGGCAGAGGGCTTGTGGATGTCAAGAATCTTTGTCTCACTCAGGAGAATAGGATGGGAGAGCGCTTCATTCGTTCACATAGCACACTAATGAAACTGGTTGTTAAGAAGGACCAGGGTTTCACTCCGCTAAATCTAAATCGAAAAAATCGTGTTGATAGTAGAACAGCACTAAAGGATATCGTTCAAAAATGGAAACAACAGACATTACATGTGAAATATCCTAAATCATTTGAGGATGACTCCTTTGATATACATTTGTCTTTAAAGTGGCTTACCGATGGACTATTATATTCAAAAGCAGAAGGCTTCGCGTAGTAAGGACAAAAAAAATATGAAAGGCATATACTACACATGGATGTTGTCGATAAGTGTAGGAAATGCGGAGGTGTGGGAGAAACAATTGAACGCCTTATTGGAAGGTGTCCAGTCCTTGCTCCTAATGCTTATATAGACAGGCATAATCAGCTGGCGAGAATTATACGTCAGCAAATCGCTTTAAAGCACTCGCTATTTGAAAGGATACCTCCACCATATTACAAGTACACGCCTTTCCCCGTACTTGAGTCAGCCGCCATTCTTTACTGGGATACACCAATTACAACAGATTGGACGGTTGACTATAACAGGTCGGATATTGTTCTAATTAACAAAAAACAGAGGAGAGCTTTCAAAATTGACATTGCGATGAGTGCGAGAGAGTGACACCAAGTCGATGAGAATAATAATAATAATAATAAATACCCCCTTTCTACAGTGGCTAACCTCCCCCTCCCACCATAGAAAGTGTTTAATTAATGGTTCCAAAAAAAGGATGCAAGTCTCGGAAAAAGCCCCTGACGTAAATAACAACAAGAGAAGTATTAAGAAGTATTACTTTTAAGAAAAGTGCCAACTTCTTTCATTAATAAATTATCAGGAGAAATCAATAAAAATAACATCATCACTGGAGATGAACTGGACACACTAAAACAGATTCTATCAGTAAACACATCCAGGATTAAACGATACAAAGCCAGAAAAGAACGAAAAAAACAGAACCAACAGTTCAAATATAATCAGCGTTCATTCTACAGAAAACTATCAAGCAAATCGAACATTTGGTCAGACACCTCTACCCACAATGAAAAAGCTACCTGGATACATCACGAAAAAGAGTGGGATAGAAGCTTACTTGAGATCAATAGTGAAATAATCAAGGAACAAGATTTAAGGAATATACTATGCAAAACACCTAATTGGAGAAGTAGAGATCAAATTCAATCATACTGGTATAAACAATTCCGTTCAACATACCCGCATATAGTGAGAGAAATGAATAGGATACTTGCCACGCCTGACTTAGCACCATCATTTCTGACTCAAGGATCACTTATTTATTACCAAAAAACAATGAAACTGGTGATCCTGCCAAGTACAGGTCCATTACTTCCAACAATCTACAAACTGCTATCAAGCATCATATGCCAAAAAATATATGGTCACCTAGAAGAAAATAACATATTAACTGAGGAACGTAAAGGCAGCAGGAAACACGTACTAGGCTGCAAAAAACAACTTATAATTGATGAAGTGATGATGAATCAGACAAAGAAGAAATGCAGGGATGTGAATATTTGCTATACAGATTATGCTAAGGCATTTGATTCTGTGCACCACTCTTGGCTTATTGAGGTATTACACATATATAAAGTAGACCAAAAGATAGTAAAATTTCTAGAACTCACAATGACAGGATGGCAAACTACTTTGTATGTTGTGTCCAGCATCCAAAAAATCTTTTTTAAGGAAATTGCTATTAACAGAGGATTTTTTCAGGGCGACTCAATGAGAGTACTGTGGTTCTGCTTGGCACTTAAAACCTAACAAGTCAACATTCAGAATCAGCTATATATTTGACATAGATGACCTGAAACTTAAACCGGAAAAATAAACAATATATTCCACTATAGCATGTTAACACTGAAAATCAGCTATTAAACAGCTGGGCCAACAAGGTGCTGCACGGCAGATTTTACAATGCCATTCATGGCGAAACGGTTTATTCTGCCGCATCTGTGGGATGGCTTACGGCAGGTACTATATTTCCTGAGACAGAGGGCATTCTTTTGAGCATACAGGGCACGTCACATCAGAAATTATAGAAAATAGATCGTTAAGGAAGGAGACCTTTCTACAGATAAGTATAGGAAATGTAGCACGCAACAAGAAACTATCGATCACATACTGAGTGGCTGCACTCAGCATGCAAGCAACAAACACCTTGAACGCCACAATTTGATCGCGACAATAGTATACCTTGAAATCTTTAAAGAATATGGAATTCCAGTTGAAAACGCCCTTCCTTACTACCGATTCAAACCTGAACCAGTCATAGACAACGCCATATTCCACGTGTGCTGCGATAAGGCAATATTAACGGATAAAGAGATTATCCACAACAGACTTGATATCTGTCCTAAACAAAATAACAAAAGTAGCATTACTCATTGTCATAGCGGTGCCAAACAACAACAACATGACAGAAAAACATCAACAAAAATTGGAAAAATACACCAACTTAAAAATTAGTTTATAAAGATATGGGACCTGAGGTCTGAGCAAGTTGTGCCTGCTATATATACCTATGGGAGTAGTACCGAAAACATTGAGAACTTCTCTAAAAACAATTGGTATTCCGAACAGCATCATTAGGAAGTGGGAAAGCTGAACAGTACTCTTGGATAATGTATCCTGAGTACTCTTTTCGGAGATCCGGGTGTCCCCCGTGAAAAAAATACCCCCTTTTTACTAAAATCTAAATCTACAAATAAAGTCGAAGGTTTAGATGATCGTAATTGCGATAATCCCGCCTTAGCGCCCGAACCGCATAAGCAATGCGTACGATGGCAAAGAACAGATAACCTGCAACTTATGCGCGCGTACTATCGAGTCAAAGATCCTGAACAGAATCTCACCCAATACCTATCACAACTATATGAAATATGGAACAGGAAGACAACATAATTACACCGAACCGCCTAACAGCTATCAGACCAAGTAGGATCGATTCGAAAAAGAAAACTATTTTCTCTGGCCGAGCTAGATCAGCTAAAAAATAGCAGTAAACCATCCATTGGCCACCTAAATAAACCAACCAATAAATAAAACTGTTGAAAAAACGGCCCCTAGTTGCGAAATTATTAATTCATCAAGTATATCCAAAAGGTAAACCAAAGAAATGATAAAAAGTACTGTAAAATTTCATATTTCGATCCAATTTCAGAACTATATATATAACTAGTTCTTTGAGGAAACATAATTTGCAAATAGCGTTTAAAACCACCTAGTCAACCAGTAAATTAATTTTTAATGCCAAAGATAAAACATCACCAAATACAAGATCTGGAGTTTATATGTTAAGTTGAAACGAGTGCAGTAGCTGCTATGTGGGACAAACCGGCCGAAATTTTCAGACCAGATTCAAAGAGCATAAATCTGCATACATATTAAAGAAACAACACTCTAATTTTGTGAACCATTTCATTCATACGGGATATATATTTCCCGAGATTACAAATTTGAAAATTTTACATACAGCGCCAAAAAGCAAAAAATTAAACATTTTAGAAGCTATTGAAATTTATAAATATAATAAAGACCCGTCTAAGCAGCTATTAAACGATCAGACGAATATCCGAAATTCCCCAGTATTACAAAATATTGTGAAAAATTAACCATAATAAAGGTATAAAATTAAGTACATAGGATAGATAAACAGCTGTAAAACCTTAGTTTTAAAGTAGTGTTTGAGAATGTAAAAGCGTTTTATGAAACTATAGTCACACAAATTTAAAAATAAAAGTGATAGATAACAAAGTAAATTGTTTTATTCCGAGCATAATGTGTTTTGGTTCTATTGAGTTTGTGTCAAGTGTGGTCTATTGCTTATGGTTTCGAAACTAGGGGCCGTTTTTTCAACAGTTTTATTTATTGGTTGGTCTATTTAGGTGGTCAATGGATGGTTTACTGCTATTTTTTAGCTGATCTAGCTCGGCCAGAGAAAATAGTTTTCTTTTTCGAATCGATCCTACTTGGTCTGATAGCTGTTAGGCGGTTCGGTGTAATTATGTTGTCTTCCTGTTCCATATTTCATATAGTTGTGATAGGTATTGGGTGAGATTCTGTTCAGGATCTTTGACTCGATAGTACGCGCGCATAAGTTGCAGGTTATCTGTTCTTTGCCATCGTACGCATTGCTTATGCGGTTCGGGCGCTAAGGCGGGATTATCGCAATTACGATCATCTAAACCTTCGACTTTATTTGTAGATTTAGATTTTAGTAAAAAGGGGATATTTTTTTCACGGGGGACACCCGGATCTCCGAAAAGAGTACTCAGGATACATTATCCAAGAGTACTGTTCAGCTTTCCCACTTCCTAATTATGCTGTTCGGAATACCAATTGTTTTTAGAGAAGTTCTCAATGTTTTCGGTACTACTCCCATAGGAATATATAGCAGGCACAACTTGCGCAGACCTCAGGTCCCATATCTTTATAAACTAATTTTTAAGTTGGTGTATTTTTCCAATTTTTGTTGATGTTTTTCTGTCATGTTGTTGTTGTTTGGCACCGCTATGACAATGAGTAATGCTTCTTTTGTTATTTTGTTTAGGACAGATATCAAGTCTGTTGTGGATAATCTCTTTATCCGTTAATATTGCCTTATCGCAGTACACGTGGAATATGGCGTTGTCTATGACTGGTTCAGGTTTGAATCGGTAGTAAGGAAGGGCGTTTTCAACTGGAATTCCATATTCTTTAAAGATTTCAAGGTATACTATTGTCGCGATCAAATTGTGGCGTTCAAGGTGTTTGTTGCTTGCATGCTGAGTGCAGCCACTCAGTATGTGATCGATGGTTTCTTGTTGCGTGCTACATTTCCTATACTTATCTGTAGAAAGGTCTCCTTCCTTAACGATCTATTTTCTATAATTTCTGATGTGACGTGCCCTGTATGCTCAAAAGAATGCCCTCTGTCTCAGGAAATATAGTACCTGCCGTAAGCCATCCCACAGATGCGGCAGAATAAACCGTTTCGCCATGAATGGCATTGTAAAATCTGCCGTGCAGCACCTTGTTGGCCCAGCTGTTTAATAGCTGATTTTCAGTGTTAACATGCTATAGTGGAATATATTGTTTATTTTTCCGGTTTAAGTTTCAGGTCATCATTTGACAAAATATATAGCTGATTCTGAATGTTGACTTGTTAGGTTTTAAGTGCCAAGCAGAACCACAGTACTCATTGAGTCGCCCTGAAAAAATCCTCTGTTAATAGCAATTTCCTTAAAAAAGATGTTTTGGATGCTGGACACAACATACAAAGTAGTTTGCCATCCTGTCATTGTGAGTTCTAGAAATTTTACTATCTTTTGGTCTACTTTATATATGTGTAATACCTCAATAAGCCAAGAGTGGTGCACAGAATCAAATGCCTTAGCATAATCTGTATAGCACATATTCACATCCCTGCATTTCTTCTTTGTCTGATTCATCATCACTTCATCAATTATAAGTTGTTTTTTGCAGCCTAGTACGTGTTTCCTGCTGCCTTTACGTTCCTCAGTTAATATGTTATTTTCTTCTAGGTGACCATATATTTTTTGGCATATGATGCTTGATAGCAGTTTGTAGATTGTTGGAAGTAATGGACCTGTACTTGGCAGGATCACCAGTTTCATTGTTTTTTGGTAATAAATAAGTGATCCTTGAGTCAGAAATGATGGTGCTAAGTCAGGCGTGGCAAGTATCCTATTCATTTCTCTCACTATATGCGGGTATGTTGAACGGAATTGTTTATACCAGTATGATTGAATTTGATCTCTACTTCTCCAATTAGGTGTTTTGCATAGTATATTCCTTAAATCTTGTTCCTTGATTATTTCACTATTGATCTCAAGTAAGCTTCTATCCCACTCTTTTTCATGATGTATCCAGGTAGCTTTTTCATTGTGGGTAGAGGTGTCTGACCAAATGTTCGATTTGCTTGATAGTTTTCTGTAGAATGAACGCTGATTATATTTGAACTGTTGGTTCTGTTTTTTTCGTTCTTTTCTGGCTTTGTATCGTTTAATCCTGGATGTGTTTACTGATAGATTCTGTTTTAGTGTGTCCGGTTCATCTCCAGTGATGATGTTATTTTTATTGATTTCTCCTGATAATTTATTAATGAAAGAAGTTGGCACTTTTCTTAAAAGTAATACTTCTTAATACTTCTCTTGTTGTTATTTACGTCAGGGGCTTTTTCCGAGACTTGCATCCTTTTTTTGGAACCATTAATTAAACACTTTCTATGGTGGGAGGGGGAGGTTAGCCACTGTAGAAAGGGGGTATTTATTATTATTATTATTATTATTCTCATCGACTTGGTGTCACTCTCTCGCACTCATCGCAATGTCAATTTTGAAAGCTCTCCTCTGTTTTTTGTTAATTAGAACAATATCCGACCTGTTATAGTCAACCGTCCAATCTGTTGTAATTGGTGTATCCCAGTAAAGAATGGCGGCTGACTCAAGTACGGGGAAAGGCGTGTACTTGTAATATGGTGGAGGTATCCTTTCAAATAGCGAGTGCTTTAAAGCGATTTGCTGATGTATAATTCTCGCCAGCTGATTATGCCTGTCTATATAAGCATTAGGAGCAAGGACTGGACACCTTCCAATAAGGCGTTCAATTGTTTCTCCCACACCTCCGCATTTCCTACACTTATCGACAACATCCATGTGTAGTATATGCCTTTCATATTTTTTTTGTCCTTACTACGCGAAGCCTTCTGCTTTTGAATATAATAGTCCATCGGTAAGCCACTTTAAAGACAAATGTATATCAAAGGAGTCATCCTCAAATGATTTAGGATATTTCACATGTAATGTCTGTTGTTTCCATTTTTGAACGATATCCTTTAGTGCTGTTCTACTATCAACACGATTTTTTCGATTTAGATTTAGCGGAGTGAAACCCTGGTCCTTCTTAACAACCAGTTTCATTAGTGTGCTATGTGAACGAATGAAGCGCTCTCCCATCCTATTCTCCTGAGTGAGACAAAGATTCTTGACATCCACAAGCCCTCTGCCTCCCAATTTTCTTGGAATATAAAGTCTTTTTGTAGATGAATTGGGATGTAAATATCAGAACTGTGTCAATGTTTTTCGTGTCAATCTATCCAGTTCATCAAGATCTACTTCAGACCATTTAACAATGCTAAAAGAACATGTGAGAGTTGGCACTGCCTAGCCATTGATGGTTTTTTTACACTATGATTAAATTTATGGTTTTGAAACATTCCCGCATATTTGTATGAGTCTTCTGATGCTAGTTCTTGTATACCGCAGACTGTTGAATGTTATTCTTTTATTATTCCGTTTTGTATATTGATAGTGGAGCATTTCCCGAGTCCGAATGACATTTTGATATCCTTACTAAATATTTCGACCGTTTTTATTAATGAGTTTAGTTTCTCTCATGTTTCTCCATAGAGTTTTAAGTCGTCCATGTATAGCAAATGAGGTAGTTTTCTGAAATTTCTCATGTCAAATTTTTATTCAATATTGGTATTGTTTAGTAATGTGGACATCGGTTTCAACGCTAGACTAAATCAAACAGGGGAATAGGAACCTCCCTGAAGTATCCCCCTCTCGATATTTGTTGTTCCAATGTACAGTTGGTGAATAAATAAATTAGTCTTCCATTTACTAATGAGATACCTTAAAGAGTTTGTTATCTGCGGAAAAATTTTGTAGATGTTTAAAACTTTTAGTAACCAGTCATGTGGAACACTATCGAAAGCATTTTTGTAATCTATATATCACATATTCAAGTTGCGCTTTTTTTCCGCACTCGCGCAAGAACTACAGCATCAATTGTCAGTTGTTCCTTACATTCCATACTTGCCCCAATACACCATTTCTGCTAATCTTTCAATATGTTATTATAGTCACAATATTGGTAATTTTTTTTATTGAGCAGGGCTGTGAATAATATATACAACATGGATAAACATGTTATCGGTCTATAGTTACTGGGTTGGTTAGCATCACCCTTTTTATATAACAAATATGTATTTTCCTCCATCAGAAGGTCGGGGAAATTATCAGGATCCACCATTATGTCTTTAAATGCATCAGCAAGTACCTGGTAAACAGCTGTAAAGTTTTTGATCCAGAAATTGTGTAGTCCATCTGGCCCAGACATCTTCCAGTTCTGAGTTTTCTTGATGGCAGTGCAGATGTCAATCGTTTCAGAAGTGTTGAATTCCATTTGTGGAAGTGCATCAGTTTGTTTTCGAATTGTTTCAACCATCCGATCTTTTCCAGACTGATTTCTAGTATTTTTCAAAGGGATTTAATTCTCTATTAAGCTTCTTCTGGCTATTTTGAAACATTGCATTTTGGTATTTCCGTTTTTCTATTTCATTGTATCTGGCTAGTCTGGCTCCTTTCGTTATTTTTATTATTGTTATGTTCCTTTCTATCTTTTTTCTCAGCTAAACTAGATTTTAAAAGTGCGGGCCCAGTGCGAGCCACAGCTATGTCGATTAGGAATGCTGTTTTCTTCTTTTTATTCTGTAATATAATATCTGGCCTATTACAGTGTACGGTTTTGCACTCCGAGGTGTATTTATAATAGGGAACCCGCTCTGTTATAAGGTTATTACGACTTGCAAGCTCCTGGTGGACTATACTAGCCACCTGGTTATGACGGTGAAGATAGTCCGTCTGGGAGAGTCTACCACATGCTCCTATAATATGTTGGATAGTCTCAGGCTTTTCGTGGCATTTCCTACATGTGTCATTTGATACTCGTGCATCCTTAATGATATATTTTTGGTAGTTCATAGTATGCACGCCTTGATTCTGAATTGGACACATAAAGCCTTCGTCTCCGGAAAAAGACCTCCCCATGTTAACCAGGGGTTCGACGCACTCTTGTCGACTTCATGATGACCAAGATCATGGGGATGTCTACCATGTAGAGACATATTTTTCCTCTCTTGTATAATTGTTGCAGTTGTCTGAATGCTCTCATTTTGTCGTTCCACTTGTTTAAGATTCAGAGGCGTATAATTATCATCAGCTAAACACACGCTGGCATATAGCGGGCATTCGATCATTCTTTGATGGAAATATGTTTTTAAACTGGATATTTGTTTTTCGTGCTGATTACATATATTTATAATTCCTCCCCCTCCTTCAATTCTTGGCAAAGTAAGTTGTTTTTAGTACTGTGCGGGTGGTGTTTCCTATATTTCGTTAGTATAGTTCTAATTATTCGTTGCAGTCTTTCAATATCTGTGTTTAACCAAGATATAAATCCAAACGAATATGTCAAGGCTGGTATAGCAAAAGTGTTTATAGCTTTTACTATATTTCTACTGTCTAGATCAGACCTGCATATAATGTCAAGCTTGAAGGTGAATTCTTTAGTTAGTGTTTCCTTAATGAGTTTATGCTCAACTCTCTTGGACTGTTGAATTCTAAGATATTTATATACTTCGCTTTCCTGCATTGGCTCTATATATTCTTGTTCTGCAGTGACAAACGCTGTCAACTCTAACTTAGATCCTATCTTTATGTTAATAGTTCTGCATTTATTTAATTCAAAGTGCATGATAATATCAGTTGTAAATTTATCTACACACTGAATGAGTTGTTGCAATTTCGGTGGTGATAATGCATACAATTTTAAATCATCCATGTACAGCAGGTGCGATACATTTTAATTTTGGAGTTTATATCTGATTTGCATCCATCTAATCAGATCAGAGAGTGGATTCACTGCCAGACAAAACCACAGAGGGATCAGCGAGTCCTCCTGAAATATACCGCTTGTCACCCTGATTTCCTTAGTCTTAGTGGCACTTCCATTTTGAGATAAACGAATAGTGGTGCGCCACTCTTTTATCAGTTCTTGAAGTGTGTTTATTAAAGCTGGGTGAACTTTTTACAGTGTTAGTATCTTAATTAGCCAAGAGTGTGGAATCGAGTGGAAGGCCTTCTGATAATCAATATAACAGCATGATAAATTTCGATTCTTCTTCCAAGCGTGTTTCAATATAACTGAATCTATAATAAGTTATGCTTTACATCACTACATTCCCTTTCGACAACCCTTTTGCTCTTCATTTATTATATCATGTTTGTTTATATGTCCTGTGAGTAGTACTGTGAAACATGAGGTTAGTAGTTTATATATCGTTTGAAGGCAGGTAATTGGCCGGTATTTCGCTGGGTTATTAGAGACGGTTCCTTTGGGGAGTAAATATGTTTTACTTTGGATAAGAAATCAAGGAATTTCTTTTGGTTCTCTTATAAATTCATTGAAATATCTTACTATGAAAGGGTGAAGATATGAGAGCTTTTTATTCCAGTAATTATGAATCTTATCAGTTCCAGCGCCCTTTCAATTATGCAGGTTCTTTGTTATATTCTGTAGTATAGTTATAGTAGTTTCATGATAGGAAATTTGTTTAATTGCGTTCGTATTTGCTTCTTCCTCAGGCAGCCAACTGGCCTGATTGCTATATTGGCCGTGATTTGACCAAATCGAGGACCAACATGTCTGTATATCTTGACTGGATTGTGTACTAGAACTCCCCATAAGAGTTTTGTTATTAACTTTATCTATAAGGTTTCAATAAAATTTTCGCTCGTCTTTTCTAAAAAGTTTTGCTGCTATTCTTATTATTATTATTATCACAAACATGATTTATAGATTATCTCAGCCTAGGCTGGTCGGGTTTACAATACCAAGATGAGAAAGCGGTTCAGCTCCTCCCATTCAGCTTAGTACCTTACGAACAATGTAGCAAGTTTGTAAGAGAACTGCTCGTTGTCCCAGTGTGGTAATCGGCTTTGAAACACCAAGAATTTCCAGATTTTTGGAAAAGATTTTGCTTACTAGGCCTTCGGCGGCTATAACAAAAGGTAACAACTCCACTTTCTGGAGTTTCCATTGATTTTTCAAATCAAATGCAAGATTTTCGTACTTTGTGACCTTTTCCATTTCAGTTTTTCTGATGTTGTGAGAGAGTGGTATCGCAATGTCAATTATGAAAGCTCTCCTCTGATTTTTGTTAATGGAGCCAGCCTCAAGTGATTTAGGATATCTCCCATGTAATGTCTGCTATTACCATTCTTGAACGATATCCTTCAGTGCTGTTCTACTATCAACACGATTTTGTCTTTTTAGATTTCAGCGGTGTGAAACCATGGTCCTTTTTTACAACCAGTTTCATTAGTGTGCTATCTGAACTAATGAAGCGCTCTCTCATCCTATTCTCCTAGTTGAGACAAAGATTCTTGACATTCACAAGACCTCTGCTTCCCAACTTTCTTGGAATATATAGCCTTTTTGTATACGAATTGGGATGTAAACATCGGAACTTTGTCAATGTTCTTCGTGTCAATCTATCCAATTCATCAAAATCTGCTTTAGACCAATTAACAATGCCAAAAGAATATGTCAGAGTTAGCACCGCCCAGCCATTGATCGCTTTAATGAGTTTTTCTCCGTTCAGTTTGGTGTTTAGGAGTTTTGTCAGTCATTTTTGGTAAGTGGAAAAATTCTTCTTTAATAGGCTATGATCAAATTTATGGTTTTGAACCATTTCTAAATATTTGTATAAGTCTTCTGATGCTAGTTCTTGTATACCGCAGAATATTGAATTTGTTTCTTTTATTATTCCCTTTTTATGCTGATAGTGGATCATTTCTCGAGTCCGAATGACATATTGATATCCTTACTAAATATTTCGACTGTTTTTATTAATGAGTTTAGTTTCTCTATTGTTTCTCCATATAGTTTTAAGTCGTCCATGTATAGCAAATGAGATAGTTGTCTGGAATCTGGAATGGTTATAATTATTATTCTGCTCATCCTTTCTGTAGAATCTGAACTCATGCTGGTCGATATTCCAATGCCAAGGTGAAAAACAATTCAGCTCCTCTCACCCTAACCTAGTATTTTACGAACAATGTGACATATCTGCAAGAGCACGACACGTTGTTATTATTATTGTTATTATTATTATTATTGATGAGCAAGTGATTGTTAGCCAAATATTTTTTTGTTTTGAGGTAGCAAATTTAAGAACTATTGTACTCGTAAAGTGTTTTGAAATATTAGTAAGCTATTTAATAATAAAAAAGGCCAATACATTTTTTTAAATATTTATTCAGGATATTTAAATATGCTATTGATACTCATGTGCGAGGGAAGTTTATGAAATTTGCTTATGCTGTAGTCCTTGACCAATGCGTTTTTGATCAAGCGTCGTTAACATTCTAGGGACCATTGGATAAGTAAAAACTACACAACTTCACAATAAGGTTGATTAATCTTATGGAAAACATACACACTTTCGATCAAGGAATCTTTTGTTAAGGACAATAATTCATGAGTCTCTCTCGCATTTTGATTGCTATTATAGTTATTTTTTGTGTAATAAAAATTTAAGGTTTGTCAAATAATTTTATCTTGGTTTTTTAAATATATTTTAAAAGGCGAATATTAATAGGCGCAATAAGGGCAAATAGAGAGGAAAAATTAAAATTTAAAATATAATGCATTTCTACTTTTATTTTTTAAAATATAATCAGACAATTTATCAAATAAAATCAATATTTTAGTTTTCTGGTAATTTTTGGCTCCATAAGCTTTCGTTTATTTCCTTTGCTAAATCAGAGTCTTCCAACATGGACACGTGGCTTCCATTAAATTCCTTGATGATTATCGATTGTTCACTAAATTTTCCTAAACCGTAATCAGTATCTGTCATATTGATAGCTTTTTGTTTAGCTTTGAACAGCAGCAACTTCGATTTGAGCTTGAAACCTGGCTTCCATGCTATCACAGCCTTCAACCTTTTGTACAGGCCCTTCGTCAGGGTCTTGCCAATGATTGTGTTGATATCGTTTTCAGACTTTACAATTTGTTCGGCGAGATCCAGGCGTTCTTCGAAGTTATTCGCTTTTGTTAGTTTATCCTAAAGCAAAGAAAATGATATAAATATCCTATAATTGTAAACAAATATGCTTAGGTTGTCAAATAAGCCTGTTCAGTTTTTTAAGTGTACCAAAAAGTATTTAACATATAATATAAACTTTAATCACTTTTAAATATATAGTTTTGTTTATATACGGAGATCTTTGATCCATACGTTCATCTCCAAATTCAGATCCAGATTAAGAACAACAATACGGGTGCAGTTTGAGGCTAATAACAAATTTATAAAAAACACATGTGAGCATTACGGTTACTCGGTTTGCATGTGAACTCATGGAAATAACAAAATGTAAGAAAACAATGAATATGGATTAAAGGTCTAGCGTACCTTGTTTTTTTAGTTGTTAATATAACTCTCTGATAATCTTTCTAGATATTTCGGAGACACCACTACATTTTGACAAGATAATATTTATACAGTCTACTGCAATAGGTTTTCTTCATAATGTGTTTCGCAACCCCCCATAACCCCCCCCCCCCCCCTTGGCTACGCCCGTGCTTCACACTCAATTATACGAAAAAATAGCATGCGCACTCTCTTTCGTCCGATGGACGAGGCGCGCAGCTGCAATGCTGCGTCCTCTTCTACCGCACCGAATAGTATACTTTCACCTCTTTGTCGCACATTTTTAATTACACTAATATTTCGCTTTCGAATAAGTTCTTCATCCGGAATTTAAACCAGATTTTTCGCAGACAACGCTATATCATCATGTTCGCCATAAAATTACCTTTATTTTGATATAAGATTTATTTATAAAACAGGTGAGCGTAAATTATTAGTGTCGACTTACCTGTTTATATCTGCCAACCCAATAGTTATGCCAGAAAAAAACCTTTGCATAATCTATAGGGTGCATACTTTCAATTGGTATATTTTTTTTTCTTAAACAAATGAGTGCAATGTTTGCACTGTGTGCAATGTGCAAATGTGCAAATGTGCAAATGTGCAATGTGCAAAAAAAGTTATTTTTAATTTTTAATTAATCATAGCCTGGCCAGGAATGTTTTAGCCAACCCTCTCGCGATATATATTTTAACATATTAGATTTGATACAAAATACTTTTCATCCATTAAACGGATGGGTGAAGGTCGTTCAACGACGGACGAACGACATAATACGGATCCTCTACTAATATTCGAAAACAAAGTTTGAAAACATTTGTTTTTTTTTGTATTTTATTACTTCGTATTTTATAAAACAATGACGAATAAACGGACAGGAATTCGTTCGAAATTGATGGAGGTATTAGAGGACATAAGAATATATAAACTCTATGCAAATGTATGTTTATTGTCGACAAATACTCGAAATATACAGAATAATGTAAACGATCTAGCAAGAGAATGAACGGAAATTGGCCTTATAAACATAATTAAAATAAAACTTGTTACAATTAACAGGCTAAAGGCAGAAATCATACACATTAGAAACTATATGACACATTTACCTTGATAGTACTATCTCAGACAATGGAGGAACAACAATGGACATCCAACGAAGAATGGATAAGGCGAGAAAAATAGCATTAGGCGAATAGCATCTGGCGAGCAAAAAATGTAAGCATATACACCAAAATGAACCTTTACAATTCGACAGCAAAATCAGTGTTACTTTATGGTTCTAAAACGTGGATGGTTACTATTGCATAAAAAACCTTAGACATTCATAAATAGATATCTTAAAAATATACTTGGCATTTGGTGGCCCAAAAGAATCACAAACATAGTACTGCGAAAAAAACTGGACAAAAAAAATAAAGCTTTAAGAAAACCAACGAGCACGACGGTCTATTCACTCCTAGTACGAAAACCACCCTAAAGAAGAACAAAAGGTAGATCTCTTACCACATTGAAAAGATCAATCGCACAAGAAACCAAAAATTACATACTGGAACCAGAGAAAATTGCACAGGACCATGAAGAATAGAAAACATTTGTTCAGTCTTTATAACCCGCACACGTGTATTGTATGTAAAGCCCAGATAATATATAAATCTTGTTTGGACGTTTTTCTTGCAGACTTTAGAAAGTCGTTAAATATATTTATTAATTAATATATTAATATATTTATTAATAATTAATATAAATATGTTATTGCTGAGTTGAATGTATCCGTTTAAAACCAAAAAATTCTACAGCAAAAAAAGTTGAAATTGGTTTATTGGTGTGATAATTTATTTCAGTATACTCACTGCAATTGCAGACATATCTTGAGATATAAAAGACTTCATTATATGAATTAACAGGCTAACTTGAATCTTGTCATCGGAGTCAGTTTGTAGAAAAGTGGTTAATGCACTTAAATAGTCAGGTGACGTATCAATACAAATTATAGTGCCCGTATATCCCTTCCTTTCCAGTTTTTTTGCAACTTCTAAGGCCACAGCACCACCAAAGGAATAACAAACTATTTTGAAAGGCATTGTTTTGATCAGTTTTTCTTCAATTGCCTGTTAATAAGATTGTGTAAAATGAAGGCTTTTGTAGATAATATAAAATCGTTTACCTTCAGATAAACTTCAGCCATTTCTTCTATTGTATCCTTTTGATTATAATTGCAGAATTGTATACCTAGTATACTTCCTTCTAAATTCTGATAAAGTGGTTTTAATGAATCTATATTCCCTTCAAGTCCGGGGAATATGATAATGTTTCCTAGAGTGGATCTTTCGGTATATAATCCTTGCATTAATACGGTAACAGTTTTAGCTTCATCTGTTATGCGACCCATCATCACAGCAATTGCATCCAGTTCACTCTCTTTCTTCACCTCTAAAACAGTATGTGTAGATTTTAACAAAATCCTCTTTTTGGGACTACCTGTTGTTTTCAACTCTTTATTTTCCTGCAGTTCTTGCAACCTGGCAAAGGTCATAGATTTAATTTCCTGGGGAGTTAAAAATATTTCGTACTCTCTTTCCAGCGTTTGTTTTATTTCCACGGCACTCATCGAATCCATTCCAGCTTCAGCCAGAGTTGATTGAGAGAAAATTGTTTTCAAATCTTTGATTCCTACAACAAAAAATATAGAAATATTAGGCAGGTAAGAAACACTGTTGATATTTTTGTAATTGGATATTTGGTTTAAGAATAGGCTTGGGAATGTGTTTAGATAAAGTATTCACTATACAATTTGAGGATAGTTAGGTGGTACTAGTTAGATAGTTGTTTCAATAAGAGAAGCATGATCAGTTCTTCTGTTGGAACCTTTGGTGTGAAACCCCAACCTCGAAGAGATTTACATATTAGCATCGCCAGAAAATGTGGTAAATCTCTTCGAGTTTAAGAGAAACATCATTTGAATTACGTATCATTTTTGTATCACACTTTTTAAAGTTTATATTTGGCAGCAGTCATTTATACATTAACATGTAATAGGAAATTTAATACGCAACGCATGTTCGCAATCGCATAATTTGTAGAGTTTAGTACTGAGGAACATTTTCATGTTGGCGGTTATCTAATAAGTCGAATTACCATATTTGAGTATAGTTTCAATAAATAAAAAACATTGGTATATATTAAACATTCAAAAACTTCTAGAGGGATAATTTGTTTGTGGGAGCCACGTTAGCCGCGGTATCTAAGGCGACAATCTTATGACATGGCAATTAGCGTGGAGCGGATTCGATTTCCATACTTGGTGTGAGTTGGTTACTCGTCAGTTGGTAGCCTTTTCGAGAGAGGTTACGCACAAAACCAAGCCCACGGGGGATGCTGAGCTGGATTTTCGGTAATCGAGTACCGGAGTTCGGGACCCACGTTAAGCTGTGAGCCACGTCGCTAAATAGCCTTCTCAGTTGCTAATGCGCCTCTAACCCTCAAACTTTACTATTATGTCGTTTCTTCAAACGAATTGCTAACCATTGTGACTGACAAATGGAAATAAAATTTAAAGACCCCGACATATTGATCCCCTATATGTAAGTGAAAAAGTGGGTTTAATCCGACGTTGTATGTTTTTGTTGTAAGCTTCGTTCGTTGAACATACACTGATTGGTGTTTATGAGAGCTATCTTCTTTGATTTTACTTTCAACGAATACTTTCCAAATACGGATAATTCCAGGTCTTGACTGAATTATTTCATGGATGCTGAACTATAGTAATGTTCTAGATATGTTCGCTTTGTTTTTTTTGTTTATAAACTTTAACTAACTTTCAAAAAGCTTTCGTTTTCTATAATGCACAATTGTTCACATTTGTACATTATTAAATAGACGAATTATTTCCTTTGTCTATAATATGATGTGATTCTGGTCCAATTCTGTCGTAATTCTTCGAAATTCTTCAAATCCTCTTGAATTGCTTTTTGGATTGCAAGGCTGCTAATGCGAGCCCGTTTGAAAATGATTCCTCTTCGGTGGATTACGAGATACTGGTTATGCTTCGTAACTCCATTGTTAATAATAATTGCGGAATACTAAAGTTTCCCTTGTTAAAGAACTGATTCTGTTTAAAAGGTCTATAAAACGATACAAGAAAAATCAAATTTACATCATTTTTCAACCTTAAATTTTCCTTAAATTCGATTTGGAAATGACCAGGCTCAAATTCATTACAGAAGAAATTTCATATATTTGAAATATCTGTAAAGAGCTGCGGCAAATCATGACATATCAATAGAATTACGATTTTATTAGGTTTAGGAAAGTTAACAAAAAGCTTTCTTTAGTATTAAGCAATTATCTCAATTTGAAAAGGTACGAGCTTTTGATATGATGGAAGGTTTAAGTTTTCGTGAAATAGCAAGACCTCTGGAAATTATTGCTTCGACCATTATGAGGATATGGAACAGATAGTGATGATCAGAGTTATGTCCAAGTGCAGGGTTCTGGTCTTTGTATAAGCATTGAAGGATGAGGCAAAGACCATCTTAGGCTTCGTGATACGTGATGTTTTTATTGTGCTGTGTAGGATTGTTTCGAGTGACCATTACTGGGTATGTTGACTGTAAATTAACTTTAACTTTTAATTAGGATCTGCCCGGTCGAAAACCTGCTTGATATTCACCAATTTTAGGCTCTAATTGTGCTCTGTCTTATAGACATTGAGATAGAATCTTGTAACAAACTGGGAAAAACGATATCCCTCTGTAGTATATATATATATATATATATATATATATATATATATATATATATATATATATATATATATATATATATATATATATATATATATATATAAATTGGTGAATATCAAGCAGGTTTTCGACCGGGCAGATCCTACCCTGAACAGATTCTGAATCTAAAGTTGATCCTAAGACATCAGAAATTGTATAATAAATATCTCGTCTGTATATTTGTGGATTTCAAAAAAGCATATGATTCTATTGACCGTGAATCTTTATTCCAAATCTTGAAAGAACAAGGACTAGATCAGAAAACGCTGGCAATTATTAAAGCAACACTAACTAACACAAGGTCAAAAGTTAAATTCATGGGTGACATCTCAGAGCCCTTCGAAATTAAAACTGGAGTGAGGCAAGGGGATGAACACTCGCCACTCTTATTTAACTGCATTCTAGAAAAAGCTATACAGGAGTGGAGTGAAAAAGTCTGCTTTGAATATTGTTCAGTCTATTAAACTGGGGAGAACCAACATCAAAATTGATTTTCTGAAGGCTTGCTGATGATCTAGCAATTTTGGCTCAAGATGTATTAACGGCACAAAAACAGATTGAAATTCTAAAAGAAACAGCATGAAAGGTAGGACTTCAAATTTCCTTTGAAAAGACACAATACATGACCTGCAACAGACTAAGAACACCATTTCTAAAAACAAAATATGGTAACAATAGACGAGTCTCTCAATTCAAATATTTGGGTGAAATAATCATGGGAAAAGGGTTGGAAAAAGCGGCTGATAAGGGTAGATTTTAAAAAATGGAAACTGCATCGAGACTTACACGAAATATTTACAACAAAAAATGCATATCTAAAAACACAAAATTGAGACATTACAACACAGTGATTAAGCCAACATAGTATATCAAACCTTCTCCTTAACATGCCTAGCTTACCAAGGTAGTTGTGGACATCAGCGCTAGACCCTTTGTTTAGACATTTTTGTTCTATGCGTTGTTTTCTAAGATTGTGCTTGTGCTTATTAAATATCTAGTACTATTATTGAGTATTTTCAACAAAAATTAACTTTTTCCCAGTTTTAGGTTTTATTTATATCTTGAATAATTTTGAAGAACTGGGTGACGCCCTGTTAACGGTGCCTGATCAACCCATCTGTGACCCACACCCAAATGCCTACGGCAAACGGTCGCTGTAGCTGAAATCTGATTTTTAAAATAAAATAAAACAGGTTGCATAAAATTGGGTATCCAATTTAGGGCATAATGTGTGCAGTTTTTTTTTAAAGAGAATAATTTCATTACAATCGCTCTCGGTGACTGATTGTGATAGTTAAGTGGGCTAGATATTTGTTCATACTTAAGAGTCCCCAGCTTTTAATTTTGGTTTGGGTTAAAAAAACTTTTGCATAATGTTTTAAGGAAATAGTTTTTGTCGTAAAATATATAAATTGAATTGGTGTGAAATTTGAAATTTATGCAAAAAAGTAAAAGCATTTTTAACTTTAGAAAACGTTTAACTTTTTATTTAAAATAAAATTATATTTTAATGTTTTTAGCACCGAATAAGACCAATGGATATCGATTATGCTAATGTTCGATGTTTAATAAAATGACTTTACTGGAAAATTGAAGTAATACACCTCAAAACTTACCTAATTGAGATAAAATTTTATCTAACAAAAATGTACACAACGATTAACTCACCAGAGCCGCAGCAATAGATGAAAAAGCATTAGAAAATGATATAGTTTTCACAGAGCCTGATAAATAAAATGCTCTTAAAGTCATAAAAGACAACACATACATTGAGAAAATCATTGGAATAAAATCTTCCATGAATCCACTATCCTCGTGACTTTATTCTTTAATTAAACTTCATAAACCGAATTATCCAATAACACCTGTACCTGCACCTGTGTATAAAGTGTCAAGATACCTATTAGATATTATTACGTCATACTGTAAATTTCGACCGAACTATAGCGGCAAAAATTCAGAGGAATTAGTCAACAAAATAAAAAACATTACAATTCCAACCAATGCCAGATTAATATTCCCCAGCATACGGTCTTATGACACAATGATATTAGTAGAAAAAATGTTAATTAAAAATAATGCCAACCCAGTTATCAGCATGGAAGTTATAAATTTACTAATTGTTTGTATGTCTCAAAATTGCAATATTAAAAAGGGTTTAATAATAGGCCCCTTACTCGCGGAAATATATATGGACAATATTGAAACGATAATCCACCACAATGGACTGTGTAAATAATTTCTATATTGGTATAGATATGTGGGTGATATTTTGGCATGCCATATAGGTACCAAGACACAATTAAATACATTTCTAGAATAAATTAATTCAATCCACAAAGAGTAGAAAAGTAGATTTACACCGAAGGTTCCAATATAACTGATATACTGTAGAGGATGGAATAAATTCCTGACGACAAAATATTGAAAAAAATACCTAAGATAGCTGCAACATCGTTGATAATATTGCCGCTCATTCCTACTCCTGACTTCTTCTCGGCAACAACGGTACTGGCAACTACGGCATATTCCTTCTGATTTAGAAAACCATCCAGTACTTCCAAACAGTTTGTTATTTTCTGTTGTAGAGTACCGCCGATTTCTATTTCAATTGATTCTTCTTGCATATCTGCCACTAGCCCTACCTGTAGTTCAAATTCAAATATAATAAATCTCCGATATCATTGGACATTGCCATTCAAACATCTTAGAACAGTTTTTAAAGTCTTTTAGTAAACTCTTTCTCAAACTAACGAACAACGGCTGATATAAAGATAATGTGGTAATTATAAGAATTGTTACTGACATCTCCTACGGCGCCCCATTGAATTGCCAAGCCGGGTAAGCCATCGCTGTTTCGTTTCTCACATATACGCTCCATAATGGAGTTAGCCATTCCATAGTTGGTTTGACCGGCGTTGCCTCTTCCACAAGAAACTGATGAGAACATGACAAAATCTCTGAAACATAAATAGCATTACTACAAACAGTTAAACCGATCCATAAGTTTGTGCGTTTTTAATATAGTATATTTTCGGACAATTAGACATTTTTAAAATTCGGATATTTTTGCGTTCCTTCCTGAAGCATAATTTTAAAGTACCTAAAATTACAAGTAGCTAAAAAAGCAACTACAAACTAAATTTTTTATATATTAACTATCTTCTTAATTAAGATTAATAGGAGTTGCTGAGAAGTCTCACAATTTGTGAGAAATTTAAATACAGCACCTTATTGAAACTTGCGAAAAACTGCTTTGAAATGCTTACGATGAACGCTTTATTCAGCTAATTTCAAAGAAAAATCGATATAACCTATCATAACAAATAAAATCTGTGATAAGCTCCTGGCCAAGAAAGCGTTGCTGTGCTTTCGGTTGACTAATGAAGGCAAAATTTATGTTGAGCTGGAATGAAAGGAATGAAATAATCAAATTTTCGATCTAAATCGCTATTACACATAATTTATCTGAATGAAGTTGAAAATTATTTAGGTGTTGAACTGCGCTAAACTGCATACTGCCTGACGAAAAAAAAGCTTCAAGTTAGTCTACATGACTTACTTAGATGGCTTAAAATTATCGAATCGAAAAGTTTTTGACATGAAAATTGATTTTTTTCAGTTCTAACAACGCACAAAGTTATAGATTTCCCTTCTAAAATGGATTACCTCAGATCTGGACAATATTTTCGTGTAGTTGAGTCTAGATATTGAGCAGCATTAGCCTTTGGTGCAAAACTAGATTTAAACATATCTGTTGTTTGATTGGCCAAGATTGAGTCTTGGAGAACGACAGCAAGGTTGAAGATAGCATGGACTGAGCCAAGTTCGTTGGCCTTCTGAATTAAACTGATACATCCAGCTTCGGTTGTGATATCATCAGTATAAATCCGGACGGTATAACCATATGATTTCCATATCCTAATCAAGAATTGTTATAATTTTCAAATTGAATTTAAATGTGATCAAAATTAAAACTTACGAAATTCTATAAGCTTGATATCCAGTTTTTATTCCGGATCTGGATGTTAGAATTAATTTTTTGCAACCGCGCATTATTAACCAATCTGCCAATTCCAGTCCAAATCCACCCAAACCTCCACAGATGATGTAAGATTTTTCACTATCACAATGATATCTAAAAAAAATATTTACATTAATTCTACAATTGCAAAGCAACAATTTTTGCTGCTTCGTCTTTAAATTGTTGCCAATCATAATGAATAAAATGACGCCAATGGAAAATTTGTATTGATTTTGTATTTTCGAAATTGATTTCTCAAAAAATTTTTGGACATTAAATTTTTTATAATTTATTATCGGTTTTTTTAATAAAATTAAAAATATTTTTTATTTTGCTACGTCACAACACCGCCCGACATACATTATATCCGACTATATCCGACTATATCCGATTATATCCGACATAAAACTACAGGAAAGAGCATATGATTCTGTAAGTGGGATCGGAATGGTAGCTGCATATAGCCGACTATGGTTTCCGGTTTGGCAGTGGCGTAGGGCAGTACGAAAAAAAAACAAGAAACTGATAAACGTTGACAGTTGTTTAAAACAGTAAATCGTTACTGTTTTAAACAACTTTTTTTACTCTAGACTTTCTAGATACGGCAGAGAAATGTAAAAATTTAAATTAATTAAAAAAAAAGAGTATAATGTGTTTTATGTGGCCAATACGACAAAAAGTGATTAAGAAATTGAAATATCCTGTCATAAAATCATATCATTTTCAAAAATTGGTTAGGTTATCAGTTGCATTTTGTTCCGAGTTGATGTTCATATATAAATTCGTAAATGAAATAAAAAGCCGTAATATTCATTAAATTATTTATTATTAATATATATATATATATATATATATATATATATATATATATATATATATATATATATATATATATATATATATATATATATATATATCATCATCATCATCATCATCAGCCCGTATCGATCCACTGCAGGATGAAGGCCTCTTCAGCATGCTTCCAACCTTCACGGTCCTGGGCTTTCCTCTGCCACTCGGGTCCAATATACTTAACGATGTCATCAGTCCATCGTGCTTTCGGTCTTCTTCGCGGACGTTTGCGATCAAGCGGTATCCACTCCAGGATTGCCTTGGTCCATCTGTCGTCCCAAGCATACATCTTTCCATTCCCCTCTGTGCCACCCGAAGTTTTTGAATTGATTGCGATGTGAGTGTCCAGGTTTCACTTCCGTATGTCATAACGGGTAGAACGCACTGATCGAATACTTTTCTTTTCAGGCAAAGTGGGAGTCTGCTCTTAAACACTATGTTGAGCCTACCAAATGCCTGCCAGCCACATTTAACACGCCGTTCCATCTCCCGGGCGGTATTCCCCTCCATGGAAATCCTCTGTCCAAGATATATAAAGCTGTCCACAATCTCTAAATCCCTTCTTAAAACTGAAATTCCTCTGTCCTGAGCGAAGTTATTGAACATAACCTGACTCTTTTTCAGGTTTATTTTCAAGCCAAATGGTTCGCCAGCCCTTTGCAGTTCTTGTATGCGTCTTTGCAGCTCCTCTGGGTCTTGTGAAATGAGAATAATATCATCTGCAAATCTAAGATGGTTTAAGTTTGCACCATTGATCTTTACCCCATCCTGTTCCCAATCCAGTTTACGGAATACTTCTTCAAGGCCAGCCGAGAAAAGAATAGGCGATATTGCGTCACCCTGCCGTACACCTCGTTCTATATTAATTCCCACTTCAAGATCATCAAGGTGAATTGTGGCTGTAGCTCCATCATATATCGATTCTAATAGGTTTACATAGGCTCTCTCTACACCTTGACTAAGCAGTGCATCCATTATCGCATGCTTTGAGATGGAATCAAATGCTTTTTCGTAGTCGATATAAGCCAAGCACAGTGGCATGGTGTATTCGTTGTGCCTTTCTATGACCTGCTGTACAACCTGGATGTGATCCATTGTACTGAATCCACTTCTGAATCCTGCTTGTTCTCTTGCTTGTGCGTCATTCAGTTTTTTTAATATTCTTTTAGAAATTATCTTAGTGAAAACTTTGTACATCACTGATAGGAGGCTTATTGGACGGTAGTTCTTTAAATCTTCCTGTGCTCCTTTTTTATGTAAAAGGATCACTTCTGCATTTTTCCATAAGTCAGGTACTTTTTGTTCTTTGAGGCATTTTGAGTATAATTTTGCCAGTGTTTTATGTAACGTCCGACCACCAGCTTTTAGCATTTCGACAGTTACACGATCCTTTCCTGGACCCTTGCCGTTCTTCATCAATTCTATAGCATTTGTTACTTCCTCCACTAGGATATCTGGTATTATATATTGTTCTTCCGTGGGTATTGCTGTCCTTGACTGGCTCTGATCTTCATATAACTGGGAATAAAACCTTCTGACAATCTCTAACATTTGGGTACGCGTCCTGCACACTGTGCCATCCTCACGCTTTAAAGCATATATTTGCGTTCTTTTGTTTCTCAGCTTCTGTTTAGCTTTGTTAATTCCTTTGTTTTCTTCCAGGGTTTTTTGCACTAGCTGCATATTGAATCGGCGCGTGTCCTCTCTGATACGTTTTCTTATAGTTTTGCAGAGCTCAGTGTACTCGACCCTGCCAAAAGGACTACCTGCATTTCTCATTGCTCGCCGTTTCTTCATTAAATCAATGGTCTCACTGGAGATTTTTGTTTGTTTGAGACATTTTTCCTCTGGTGCTATTGAAGCAGCCGTTTGAAGTACATTGTTGGCGATTTCTTCCTATTGAACTGATATTTCCACCTCCTCTGGATCTTGTAACGCAGCAAACCGGTTTGACAAAGCAATCTCAAAATCGCTTCCTCTCTCCAGCAGTTTTCCAGAATCCACCTTGCCCTTCTTTGATCTTACCATTTTTTCGCGCTCTTTTCGACAGTCAATCCGAACCCTTGCTCGTACAATTCGGTGGTCACTTCCAACATTAAAATTGTTAAGGACAGTACAATTGGTAAATATTGTTTTATCGTTGGTCATGATGTAGTCAATTTCGCTTGTGAGCCCAGATGGACTTTTCCATGTCCATTTTCTGCTGATATTTTTCTTATAGAATGAATTCATAATATATAGTTCTTGTCCTTCAGCAAAATCAACTAATCTGTCACCTCTATTGTCTCGCTCACCAGTTCCATATGGGCCAGTTGCATTTTCGTCTGTTCTTGTTGTTCCAATTCTGGCATTAAAATCACCCATCAGGATTTTGTACCTACATTTCTCCTTGTATAAAAGTATATATGTATATATATATATATATATATAAATATATATATATATATATATATATATATATATATATATATATATATATATATATATATATATATATATATATATACCATTTCTGTATTTAGTTGTTCAGTGTTTAATGTCCTTTAAACAAAATGAACTTTGTATATGCACTACGAATTTTTTCATCTACTATAGCGTTTTTACAAATATAATTAACTTTTGTAGTCAATAACTAAACTAAAGTATTAGATATGAACTCGAGTATTAACTCATTTTTCACAACAACCAAAAAAAGCGAACTTTCAAAAGTAAATGCTATGAAAGATTAAACTCGAAGGGATTTAACAATAAACACTAAATCACTTTTTGAAATTTTTGACGTGCGTTCCGCTAACCATGTTAGTATCATCAGGAGATGATTTGGATTAGATTAAATCATAATGCTAACATGGTTATGATTTAGTGTTTAGTAGTAAATCTCTTCGAGTTTAGTGTTTCACACCGAAGGTTCCAATAGAAGAATGAGTTATGAAAGATGTTTATCAAAATGATAAAATAAAAAAATTACATATTTTAAACAGTCAACTTAATTGCTGGAACAGCATTTGGTAGTAGTCTCACTTTTACATTAAAAGTAAAGTTTTGGGGTTAGAGGCGCATCAGCAACTGAGAAGGCTATTTAGCGACTGGACCTACAGCTTAACGTGGGTTCCGAACCACGGTCATCAGCTACCGAAAACTCCGGTCAGCACCTCCCTCGGGCTATCAACCCTTGGTTTTGTGCTTAACCGAAAATATCTCGAGAAGCCTAACGACTGGCGAATGACTAACACAGAAAACCTCTCAGAAGGCATCCGGCCTTACCCAGCCTCGAACTGGCGTGACTGAGGGGTGATTCGTTGTCAGATTTTATACTCTTACCTAGAAACATGCGCAAGAATTTTTAGAAAACTTTTTTGCCTAGTACGGTATTCGAACCCGCTCCATATTAACTGCCGTAACGTAAGGCTGACGCCTTCGACACCACAGCTATTGGGCTCCACTTTTACCTTAGATGTTCGATTAAAACAATCAGCAAAATGATGGAAATATAAAAACCTACTACGGTTTGGAATAAAGTCTGAATTTTTAATAAAATTAATCCATTGTGTTCTTCTATTTGGATCTTTGGGAAATTTTGAAGAAAAGATAAACTTGTTTAATAACATGAAATCCAAATCAAAATGGAAGTAACATTTGCATTTATTAGTACAATAATTTCTGGAAAAAAAAGGATTGTAAAAAAAGATAATACTCTGTATTATTAGTTATATTCTACAGGTTCTTTATAAGAGTAAACTAACATGTTTTATATGTATCAAACGAAACCTAAAAGATAATCTGCATTTTTAAGGCTCAGATTATTTTAAAAACTAGATTTTAGAACATACGTTAAAAAATTCAGTTCTAAAAAAAAGATTATCACTATCTTGAATCACATTATAATTATATTATTTTACCTAAATCAATTTGACTACGCCTATGTATACCCAGGTATATGTTCGCCCCATAACCTTAAAATTTCATTCAAACAAAATATGTTTCTATTTCTAAATAATTGACAAATTTAGAATTAAAAGCACTTCCCTATGTAATGTTACTCTTGAATTTTTATTTTTTCGTGCCAGGGAGCAACCACAAAACGCACAACTAACCATATTTTGTGTGTTTACTTTATTTCCGATATTATTACTTTTATTGTCAATATAATAAGTATTAATATGTATTTACACTAGAATACGCAAAAATAGTATTCCAGCACACTTATTCGGCACTTATTATTGATTAAAACATACTAAAATTGCTCAAATCTACTATTAAACTTCTAAGCTGTTGACCCAAACTACCAAAATTCCAAAACAATGAGTCATATGTGGTGTTTCAATATGGCCGTTTCCGTCTCCATTTATATGTGCACAAAGATAGGCAAGGCTACGCCACGACGGACTGGTGTCGCCATTCAAGGTCATCAAAATGTTAAAAAAAAATTAATTTGAAATTAAAAACAAACTGAATCGATTTCTGATGAAATATTTAAATGTACTGTATATTTTTATCTAATTTAACGATTAAAAGAAAAAAATTAAAATTAATGCAATATAATGAACCTTAATGAATAAAATGACATTTTTTAAGTCAGAAAACAAATTCTCTTTATTTTGTTATAAATAAATGGGTTAATGAGTTTTAATTATTTTTGTTTTTAATAAATTTCCGAGTTTCAATTAATCCATACGTAAATGACAATGGAAAAAACCTTAAATATTTAAAGCTTTAATTAAAACATGCTACAATTGTATTCAAATTCTTAGTAAAATAAACCAGTAAATGTTAGACAACGGCACGTGAAATTGATATAATTAAATTAGTTGTTAAGTTTTATGGATTTTTAAGGTAAAATATCATTTTTAGATTTGGGATATCTCATTTCAGAATACTTTTTGATCTGATGCTTCATGCTTTCCAGTTTTTGAAATGGGTGGCGTAAATTCAGAATTCAACTACTAATAATGTCTCACAACTCTCATTTAGTGATATCGGGTCCAAAGGCCTCCAAGAAATCTAAAGTTACTCTTCCTGTTATTTACACAGATATTAAAGTTGAAATTATTGCTTATATGAAAAATGGGTTTTAGAAGCATCCCAAGGTATGACAAGGTCTGCGGTTTTTATCTCCGCACCAAAGATGTCAAGAGGGAGTTGGAGATCAAATGGAAGGGTCAACGACTCCAGCATTACTCAACACCAAAATATCTGGGAGTCACACTAGACCGCAACCTGACCTGCAAGCAGCACTGCATGAACACCAAGGCCGCATTAGCGCTCGTAATAATATAATCAGACAACTAACAAGCACATCATGGGGTACAAACTCACACACATTGAGAACCTCTGCCATAGTTATCTGCGTGTCCACCGCAGAATGTGCGCCACCATACAATAGATATTACACTCAACGATACCGCACATATTATAACGGGACGCTTTAGAGCGACCCTAATACGAAACCTACATTCGTTAGCCCTACATATATACGCAGTGGGCCGCTATATGAGAAGGACACCGGCTGCAATTAGCTCAACCTTTTTCACCATTAGGTGAAATAACAGTTATCACCAGGCAGCGAACAACCTTACGTAGTTTGGAGAACATTTAACCGTTTGAGAGTGGGTGTACCACGATGCAAAACCAATTTGCAAAAATGGGGACTACTGCCGGATGGAGCGGAAGTTCTGTGTGAATGTGGCGATGTCCAGGACATCCAACACCTTCTGATTTGTTTGAATCTGGACCAACCCTACGAAACGTATGACATTAGGTGAACGAATGAGAAGGCAGTGTCGGCAGGGTCGGCGTATTGCTTGACCGGTTTCGGAAAGTAAGTAAGCAGATTCTAGTTCTACATATGATGATCGTACTTGCAAATTCCAAGTTAATTAACTTGAAATTGTTAGCCAAGTCGATGTATGGGTACCGCATGAGCAATCGGCCAGAACCAGTTTGAATTAGCTCAAAGAAAGGGTACTGCATTTTCGAGACAATGCTAGACCACATGTGTCTTTGGCTACCCCACTCTACACCACCACTTTTTTTGATACCCACTCTCCAGACTTTGCGTCTCATGACTACCATTTATTTACATCGCTTTAAAACAGGTTAGATAGTTAAAACTTTATATCCTTGGAATACTTCATAAATATCCTGGATTAGTTCTTTAGCCAGCAAGCACAGAGCTTCTATGACTTCTGGATTATGTAGCTACCGGAGAGATTGAGAAATGTCATCGATCAGAACGGGACTTATTCAGTTAGTTAAATGTAATATTCAGTCATTAAGCATTTACTTCAATTTTGCAGAATAAAATGAAACCATCATCGGATTAACCCAATGCACAAATAGGCCACCAAGATAGTGTTATTTAACATCTTTAGATGAATTTAACTTGAATTATTTACATATTTTCGTAACCAAGCTAAAGAGAAGTGGGAAACGGCAAATAACTACATAAAAAAGACGACCTTTTTAAAGCCAACAAAAAATTACTTTTGTTAACCGATCGATGGACTGCTTGGCTTGGAGGGATTGGAGATCTAAAAATAATTGAAATCTTTTTGCATGATGGTGGAAAAGGGTTTGTTAGCGGGTTTTTTTTATCTCGGAAAAGTTAGGGTAAAATGTCGAATAGATCTAGAAGAAATACAAGAATATAAAAAGAAAGAAAGTCATATTCAACCATTGTATCATGATTTGGTAAAAAAAGTGCCTTTAATTAAAGTTTATATCCATTTTACAACATTTACAACAATTTTACAACATTTTCGTAAGATACAATATATTAATACATATTGTATTTAGTGTGCCTAAGATAAAAGGCGACCGATTGAATTTTCACATAACCAGCAGAGCCATCTTTGAATGAATAGCCGCATTATGTAATACTTCGTATACCTCTGTGTTCAAAAAGTAAGAAAATTTGTTTTAAAGATTTGCGCGTTTTCTTTATCGATACAAATATTTGTTTTTAAGTTGATTTGATTATCTTTGGCATCTGACAGATTCAGATTCAGAATATTTATATTGTTTCGCTTGTTCATTAGAAATTATTAAACGTTTTTTTTGGCGATTTTTTAAAATTGATAAATCTATCGAAAGAAAGTGTTACGGCGAAGAGACTATTTTACAAAAAATGTTGACGGTAACAAAGTGGTACTAGGATTTTAGTGATAATAGAGAAGGAATGATAATAGTGAAATAGAAAGGAATATGAATCTCGAAAGATGAATGAAGAAAGCATTATCAAAATCAAGGTTCTGAGTAATCGCCCATTTAACGTTCTGATTTGTGGCAAAACTATTTTTGTTTCTATATCATAATAACGCACAATCGCACATCGTAGTAATTATTCTTCAATTTCTCGTCAAAAATCAAACAAATATAGTTCTACAAGCACATTATTCACCGGATATAGGCCGGGTCACTTTTTCCTGCTCTATTGATTGAAGAAAGCTTCGTGGACGCCGTTTTGATTCTATGGAAACTTTTCAACAGAATGCATAGCCTTTGTGAAGGGAATATCAGATATCGAGTATAACAACTGTTTCGAAGACTGCAAAAAACGTTTAGAATAAGTGCATTGTCGCGAGAGGAGATTACTTTGAAGGAGAAAGAATAAATTTGAATGAATATATACTTTCTGTTATATTTAAGAAGTTTTCTTACTTTTTAAACATAAAAATAATCATTCAATAACATTTCAATGTTTCGAATCATCTTTTTTTAATTCGTAGTGATACAATATATGTTTTAAGCATCGATCAAAAAACAAGAAAAGTTTTTAGTTTGGTGAAAAAAAATTTTTAAGATATTTCAAATATTTTGTGGCATTGAAGCAGTAAGTTGTACGAAAGTTTTGCGTGATTTGCAAGATAGCAGAGATATTACTGAGGACGATCTACAGGCAGGTCCATCAAGACAGTTCGAACTGAAGGAAATGTTTATTAAGTGGCTAATAGTCTATCAAATTATTATTTCATGTGTGCGAGACTCATCGAGGACCTAACTAACATAGAGAAATCCATTGTAGATTTCATTTTACGTGAAAATTAGAGAAACCGATGATCCGAAATGTGAAGGCGCATCAAAGTAAGATTGTATATTATTATATTATCAATGTAACTGTATTATATCTTCAATAAAAAGCATCGTGGTACTCGACCGTTCCTCATAGTTGCTTTACTTAACTATGTGTAACTTCCAAAATAGAATCGGGCAATGAAAGGAAAGAGCTTCGATATGACTTTTAAGGCTTTTCAGGCGTCCATCAGCAACTTTTAAGGCTTTTCCGAACGGAGCTTTTAAGGCGACTTTCAAAACTGTGCTTCATAAAACTTTAAATACCAATTTCAGTATTGTATTAACTGATAAGGAATTTTTGTAATAAAAAAATGGAAACTCTTGCGACAATCATCGTCATTAACGCCAGTTCAATAACAAATATAGAATCCCACTATGTACTCACCTGGGAACGCAAGGATACATAATAAGCGATGGCGGAAGGAACTTCTTATCTTCCTCTTCCCTAATTTCCAATAACACTTTTCCAGTGTGCTTTCCAGTGCTCATAAATCGGAAAGCTTCTTCGGCTTGATTCATTTGGAAAAGTGTATAATTTAAAGGTCTTACGTAATTCTGATTTATATAGTTTTTTAAATATCTCAGTGTCGCAATGAATTTCGTCACATTTTGTTTCATAAGGCAATCCAACATTATACCTAAACATCAATATTCATATTCATTCATATATGGTACTAACGATATTCACTCTACCTTGGATAATATATTTTAGATCTCACATTATCGAATCACTACTTACCATGGAAGCTACAATTTTTCATAAGTAAACGTAGACTCAAATTACTATTTAGTCCCATATCGAATTTTCCAATTTCCAAGAATCTACCACCATGGGCGAGGCATTGAACTGATGCTAAAAGCTTTTCTTCAGCGAGAGAATTCAGTACTACATCCACACCTCTTCCTTTGGTAGCTTTCATCACACCCCCTTCAAAACTACTATCTCTTGAATTGAAGATATGATTATCTGTAAATTAAAAATCAATGTCTGTTAGACTACAAGATAATCCCAGCGCAATTAATTAATAGTTTTTGCTGTTACTTGATGAGAATGTATATTAGGTTCACCAAAACAACCGTTGATAATTAATGGTAATGTTTGATTACTTAAAAAAACACTGGATACGTACAAAGTACCATATAAACTTGATGAGATTCATTGTATATAATACAGCCGCATGAGTGATCTGCTTTTGAAACGAAATAAATATGATCTATTTTTAAAACGGTCAATTTTTGAAATATCAAACTGGAAATGAAAAATGAATTGTTTAAATTAAGATTCAAAGCAAATGATTACGAACCCATGAAATGATCATGGGTCAACTAAAATGCCATCTATTGCCAAATTGAAAGATGCTTTCAACAAAAATAGCCCGAAATGAATTCATACATCCACCATATAATAGTGATATTGCACCATCAGAATTTCACTTATTATGTTCATTAAGAAACTCCTTGTAAGATTAAACCTTCACTCCACAGATGTAGTGGTTCTATGACTGTAACTAAAAGATGGCAACAGTTTGGTGAATAAAATAGTCAATACATTAACGAATATATTGAATGAATTTAGTTAAATGAATTCAATAATCAACACATTAATGAATAATTGCATCAACAAAATTAATTTTTGAGTTATATTTAAATAGTTGAGGCAAATGCAATTTTAAAGCAGTCCGATGGACCATCGTTTGTGAACCTCGTGGTCGCTTCGCCTGGGGGGGGGGGGGGGGGGGGGGTCGTGTTCAGGAATAGGGGGGTCGCGATGTGTTCAAAAAATTAGACCGGTATACGATACGAACATCCTTTTATTAAATTTTTTTCAATTTAAAACCAAGTGGATCGTCATTGCAAACACATTGCAACATAATAAATTATTTTCCAGTGATAATACAGGATTTCTATATTTTGTTTCTAAGGCCACCACAGACGAGAAGCTTTTTTCACAGAAGTAAGAAGTAGCGAAGGGCATCAATGTTTTAAAGCTTCCGTTGCTAGGTTTCCGTATACACATCTTCGTGCAAGCCAAAACTAATCAAAAACTTTAGTTAAAAATTCTAGTTGTAGAGTTTTGTGAATCTCAATAGGTAACTCAGCAGCTGCAACATCTTTATCAAATGGATTGAGAACCCATTTTTTCGACAAATCATCGTTGCTATCTGAAAAATATTCCAGTATCTGAATTTGCGTAAATACATTTTCATATTCTCCAACATGCGATCAATAACAAAATTTTCTAAATCCATATTTTTGGTAATATAATTCGAAGTTAAAGTGAATGAATCAAAGTCGCATAATCCAAATACCAACCTTCTTGATGAAGGCACTGACTTTGTCTGTCATTATCAAAACGTCTTTGTTACGGCCTTGTAAACTCGTATTTAAGTCATTCTGATATGTCAATAGATCACTTAAGTAAGCCAACTGTAATAAAGTTGTAATAACTGTAAAAATAAGCTTTATCTGTAAAAATAGATTTTCAGTTCATCTCGCGATTCAAAAAGACTTATTAGAACATTTTCTCGCGATAGCACGAAAAACAGTGAGTCGTATTTAGCACCCATTTCTGCGCACAATGTGGAAAGCAATTTAGTATGTAATTTACTAACTCTTATTTAGTAACTCTTTTTTACAGCAAGCGCATTTCTGCCAAGAAAGCAGTGTGTCCATACTGTGAACAGTGTGGAGCCACCGTTCTTTCCCATTATCGCTTTCGCATCATCAGTATATATAGCAATGCATTAATTAAAGTCCAAGTTTTCGTTTTATGTTGAACTTTAAAGAATCCTTCACCAGTTACACGACCAGCAACTGCAGAAGGCAAATGAAGATAACAGCAACTGCAGGGAGCTGTTGCCCTCCTGGGCCTAGACGGCCACTCTTGGACCCTTCTTTCTTCCCATACAATTAGCTGGTTAAGTTTGTGGGCATGCCTGTAGAAGCATTTCATTCAAATTGTGAAAGGTCTGGAAAAGTCTTCTGAAGAAGGAAATTCGGGGATAATAAATGTGGCGTTTCAATTGTTATCTGCAGTTGGACAAACCACATTCATACTGCCTTTATGAATTATGTGCAACTTCCTGCTGGAACTAGTGGCGAACATTTTGCAATTTAAAACCCTAGACGTAATCAAGTGTGCAGAGCACATCCATACAATATCAACTGCAGTTACAGAACACAGGCGTTCTGCCAAAGAATGCAGTGAAAAACTATTAAAGTCACTTAATGAAATAGTTGAAGATTTGAACTCAGAGCTGCATCTGCTCTGACCAGACCGCAGTTCACCAAAACTACTGGGCAAGTCATTCAGCTGCTTCATTAAGCAATGCTATTTGCCGCTCGCTATACGTGCCCTATTTGGACTCATTATTATCCTTATTGGAAACAAGGTTTAGCCAAGATCCATCGCCGGCGTTTGCTCTATCCTAGTTACACCCTGCTCAGATAGCAAAAATTACAGCTCCAGATTTAAAAATTATGGAAGAAGTCTCCAAATTTTATGAATTAGTGGGGTTTGCATTAGAAGCGAGCTGTGGCGGATTTTTTGGACAAACAAGGAGGAGAATCTTGAAGCTTTGGAAATAATAGACGCGATTCAACACGCATAATCTTTCTATCAAAATGTTAAAACAGCCCTACATATTTTACTGGCAAGGCCTCATTCTATAGCTACCATTGAAAGGTCATTTAGTACTCTCAGACGCGTAAAAACCTGGCTGAGATCAACAATGATTGAAGAAAGACTAAAGGGTTTGCATGCTCAGTATACATAGAAAGCTTGTAAATAGTTTGGGTGATTCTTTCACAGATATTATTTTAAGCTCTACGAAGATTGATTAGTAAATAATCTAATAAATGCACAGGTCTATTTATGTTGAATTATTTACCTACAGCTTTTCCGCTTTTTCATTCTGGGTTTTAGGTTAAGCCGTAGCCCTTTACCTATCTAAAATTAACTGACCCCTAACTAGTGCTGCGGTCTCATTACGGCTTGGTTTGTTGATAGCAGTTTGTTGATTTTTCAAGACGAGTGATTTAGGGTTGAAAAATTCTGATGGTTTGTTTTGTAAAGACGGGTTGTTTTCAGATGCCGGGCTAATTTTTAAGGCTTCGTGCTTAAGGCTTCTGCGGATAGAATTTGATAACAAACAACACATTGTGGCTTGTCATCCAAGGCAATGAATCCATATTTTAAAAATATTTCATTGTACCAACTGGTATTTTTCTTTGGTGTTTCACCAGATGTAAACGTAATTAAGAGTGAAACTATTCGTCTCGTCCCTTTGTTTTTATTGCCCTTTTAATATTAAATTTTATTATGATTTTCTGAACTTGCCTAAGCGCGCTCCGGATGAATGATCCATCTCGCAGGCCGGTCATTTTACAAGTGCGTGCAAGTGCAGGAAAAAACGACGAATCGTCGCCGTGCTAATCGGCTGTAAACTTTGATAAACGTCAAATTAACATATTGTAGTGAGGGGATCGCAACGTTTTTTACTTAACTTTTTGGCTATTTAGTGGACCATCATCTAAAAAGGTTGAGAAATTATACGATACACCCTTTCCACTACATTCAGTACTATGTTTTGTGCAAAAAAAACTTTAAACCCGATGGTTGCTACCTTTGTTAACACTCGCATTCCAATGCACTCTTATCAAGGACATTTAAACTTATTTCTCTGATGAGTTATTTCAACCGTTTAAAATAATCGATAAAACATGGATTCGCCATTATACGTTGGAGGCGTAGCAGTAGTCTAAACAGTGGCTGAGAGTAGATGAAAGTACACCAAAGAAAGCGAATACAGTTCCATCTGAAGGAAAAGTAATGGTTATAGTTTTTTTCTGAGATGCTTGTGGTGTGGTGCTTACAGACTACCTGCTAAAAGGTAGGGCCATCAACGAGTAGCATTATGGTTTATTATTTAACCAATTGAAGAGTGCTATTTAAGTTATATGTTTATGGCCAAAGGGAAAGTGCTTTCAACCCAATAATGCGTCTTCACACAAGTCTCGGGTTGTTGCTGCAAAACTTCATGACTAATGCTTTGAAGTGCTACCACATACACCAGATTTACCAGGTATGATAGTTAGAGATTACTTTCTCTTACCAAACGTGAAAAAATACCTCGCTGGACTAAAATCCCTTCAAATGATTAAGTCAAAGGTGAAACAATCACTTATTTTGCGGAGTTGGACAATTAACATTATTCTGGGGGTATTAAAAAGTTATAATGTCGTTGGTCTAAATGTACTGAACTCCAAGGTGATTACATTGAAAAATAAACTAAATAAATTTTTTGAATGACGCTCATATCTTGATCGAATGATAATATTGAATTATTCAACATCCTTGTCTTTAATGAGGTTTATTTTATTTAATTTTAAAACGCGTTCAATCCAAGATGATTTACCGCTTTTTAATTCTTCTTGTGTTTTTCTACTTATAAAGAGTCTGCAACAGCCAAACAATTGAACAAACATTTGGTTTAAACTCGAAGAGATTTACCACTAAACAGCAAATCAATTTTTTAAACTTCTCGACGCACGTTTCGCTAACCATGTTAACATCATCAGGAGATGATTTAATCTAATTCTAAAACTGAACTGTGTTCTATTTATATAATAACCCTACCTAATAATTAAAAAAGTTTTCAATTATTAATGTAAGGCTCAGTAAACTTCACGGTTCATGATTTTTACACGCATCATTAGGTAGAGTTATCATATAAATAGAACATAGTTTAGTTTTAGAGTTGGATTAAATCATCTCCTGATGATAATAACATGGTTAGCGAAACGTGCGTCGAGCAGTTTAAAAAAGTGATTTGGTGTTTAGTGGTAAATCTCTTCGAGTTTAATGTTTCACTCGGAAGGTTCCAATAGAATAATTGAAATATTTGTTTATTGATTTAGTCTATTTCATAAACAAAATTACATTAAATTGTGGTCTTACATTTAATGTTAATCATTCATATGCAAAAGAAGAATTAAAATGCGTATTTTTATTATTTGATTTATCTACCTGGTATTTCTGGAAATATTTTTCTTAAAAATTCTCGTTTTTCTTGTGTTCCAACTGTGGTATAAACTATACATTTTCTGGAAAGAGCAATTCGTATAGCTGCTTGTCCTACACCACCAGTTCCCGAGTGAATCAGTACCGTATTTCCCGGTTGGATATTCGCAATCTATAAAGTAAATATATTGTGACAAGGAAATGATTACTATTTTACTACTATTATTACAAAGGGAATGTTTTATTATATTTTATTTAAGAAAAGGTAGGTTAATAAAGGAAATAAATTTCCAATCAAACTGCAAATATGCTCACAGTGAAGTATATCTTAATATACTATTTGAATGTTGATTTTTATGTTTTTATATGTGATTGCAAAAAAGTGACAAATGTTAAAAAAAATTATTTATTATGTTGTGATAATATCTTTCGGATGCTACGAAGATAAGCAGTATTTTTGTGGTTTTGTTGAAAGTGATAAATTCCACAAGTTATAACATAAAAAATTTAGAAAGAGACGATCTATTAGTATGAAAGAAGCAGGATTATTCGTGTAATAGCGAAACGATTGGACATTAGTCATTCTTCCATTGCGAGGGGATAGATAAGATGGTTTGATGATCCACTGGGATATCCACAGAGTTATCTACGACGTTTTGGTTGTCCTGAAAGTTTGCAAGGACGTGACGAATGGCATCTGAGATTTATATAGATATATCGGGAAAGTACGTGATGCTTTCGTTGCATCTACAGGTATCACTTTTACCAGCAGGACTATTAATCGACATTTTAATGTGATAATGATGCATTGCAATTAATTGAAATTCACCTTGAATGCAATTCTGTTTTCTTTAGTTTTAGTCAATATTATTTTTAAGCAGTTATGATGAATGTAGAATAATGGGATTACTATCTTCCTATATGAATTATGGAGTCGAAGCTACGTTCTTGGAGAGCAAGTGACCCCTGGTTAGAGGAAGTTTAAATGTATTTCGCTGTAAAATCGAGCTCGTATCTTCAAGGTCGTACAAATTTAATCTTTTAACAATCTAAAAGACTGCAATAGTGACATTTAACTGGCCGGCGAGATTCTCAACTTTATCGTTGTCAGAAAATATATGGAATATCTTTTGTCGAACTTTTGAGTGATTGCTCTGGCTGTCAGGCACTTTAAACGAAACATGTGCACAAGGCAGTTTGGATACTTTATTACAGGAAGACCAATATCATCTAATTCGGTCTAAGCTTCATAGGGCTACAGACTGTAGTAACTGGAGTACTACTTATTAATATTTTTTTTATGACATATAAGTAACATTTCTTAATTGTTTTATCATTATATATTGTCTTCAAGGTGTACACAAAAACTTGCAATACTACACATTTTGCATGCTATTTATTTGGTTCTCTGGCATATTTAGTATTTAATTCGATGCTATTGTAATGCATGCATACATGGTAGGGTTTCGTTACAAAAAAAAGGAAAATGTACATATTATTATCGTTTAATATCCAAGTTGAAATTACTAGCACTACTTTTTTATACCATAATACATGATTAATTGTTTTATTAAAATAAATGTTTAAAATATCCATTTATTATTTTATTTGATCCTTATTTTAGTCTATGCAAGCCTGTCACAGTTTGAATTAGTTTTCTCCAATGCATTGAAAAGGCATATTTCTTATCTGGTTGGTAAAAGCAAAAGTACGTTCTTCTTAATACAAGTTTTTTCGTAAATAAGAAGCATATGATGATATTTGTGTACAAAATACATTTTTTTAAATGGAGGTTAAGTACACTCCCTGACATACACTGAAATCATTTTTGTCACCTTTTTGAATTAACACCCTTTGTCATGGGGATTATCTTAATTAGTCAAAGCGACGTTGCCACTTCCGATATACATACGCCACCGGCGATACATAAATTATAAAAAATTGTTCAAATTAAAAACAATATTCATTAGTTTAGGTTAAGTTGTAAGTTATTCCTTTAATAATAAACAATTAATTTTTGCCAAATATTCTTTTACACATATTTGCTTAAAATATTAATTCCTAAACATTAGTGATTATTAATAATAATAAATAATAATAAATTCTATATCATAGCCGTTCGATTTAATAATTTTACTATTTTTTTCGAGGAAGCCTTTGCATTTTTGATTCTTGTAAGTAAATTTTTTTCAAATTATGTACAGAATCATTGATTAAATTTGTGAAATTTATTTCCCTTACATTCTGTTTAAATGACTATTAAGACTGGCGATGGTATGGCAAACGTATTCATAAGATATTTAATAGCGAAAAACAGTATTTAATATATATATATATATATATATATATATATATATATATATATATATATATATATATATATATATATATATATATATATATATATATATATATATATATATATATATATATATATATATATATATATATATATCTTTTTATTTTAGACTTTAGCAGAACATCATCTTCAAACGGGTCACAAAATAGATTTCGATAAGGCCAAAGCAATCGTACCTATATATTCCTACAAACCCCGCATAATTCCTGAAGCAATGAAGATCGAAAAACGTCCAGACTGCTTAAACAAGAGGGACGACGGTCTTAGAGGTTCAAATACATGGAAACCGTTTATTTCCAAATTGCCCATCCGAAACCCTTCTAGTCAAACGTCCAACTCTTGTCTCATCCCCACCCCTCAACCGAGCGCCCCACCTACAACTTCACCTATTAATACAGAGGTAGCGCCTGGAGAAAGCTAGCGTTCAGAGGAAGCTAGCGTTCTTCTCTGGGCAGTAGGCAGATTGAGGCCTCGGAGTAAATCAACTAGATTTTCTTGAAAATAGCTTCAAAGTGGAAGCCGAAACGTCGTGATTTTATAAATCTAAAACCCGATTCTACCCGAGAACCTAGTAATATATATATATATATATATATATATATATATATATATATATATATATATATATATATATATATCATCATCATCATCATCATCAGCCCGTATCGATCCACTGCAGGATGAAGGCCTCTTCAGCATGCTTCCAACCTTCACGGTCCTGGGCTTTCCTCTGCCACTCGGGTCCAATATACTTAACGATGTCATCAGTCCATCGTGCTTTCGGTCTTCTTCGCGGATGTTTGCGATCAAGCGGTATCCACTCCAGGATTGCCTTGGTCCATCTGTCGTCCCATCGCCTCGCTATATGGCCTGCCCATCTCCATTTCAACTGTTTTACTCTTCCAATGATGTCACAGACTTTTGTTTGTTCCCTGATCCATGCGCAGGACTTTCTGTCTCGTCATGTAATGCCAAGCATACATCTTTCCATTCCCCTCTGTGCCACCCGAAGTTTTTGAATTGATTGCGATGTGAGTGTCCAGGTTTCACTTCCGTATGTCATAACGGGTAGAACGCACTGATCGAATACTTTTCTTTTCAGGCAAAGTGGGAGTCTGCTCTTAAACACTATGTTGAGCCTACCAAATGCCTGCCAGCCACATTTAACACGCCGTTCCACCTCCCGGGCAGTATTCCCCTCCATGGAAATCCTCTGCCCAAGATATACAAAGCTGTCCACAATCTCTAAATCCCTTCCTAAAACTGAAATTCTTCTGTCCTGAGCGAAGTTATTGAACATAACCTGACTCTTTTTCAGGTTTATTTTCAAGCCAAATGGTTCGCCAGCCCTTTGCAGTTCTTGTATGCGTCTTTGCAGCTCCTCTGGGTCTTGTGAAATGAGAATAATATCATCTGCAAATCTAAGATGGTTTAAGTTTGCACCATTGATCTTTACCCCATCCTGTTCCCAATCCAGCTTACGGAACACTTCTTCAAGGCCATCCGAGAAAAGAATAGGCGATATTGTGTCACCCTGCCGTACACCTCGTTCTATATTAATTCCCACTTCAAGATCATCAAGGTGAATTGTGGCTGTAGCTCCATCATATATCGATTCTAATAGGTTTACATAGGCTCTGTCTACACCTTGGCTAAGCAGTGCATCCATTATCGCATGCTTTGAGATGGAACCAAATGCTTTTTCGTAATCGATAAAAGCCAAGCACAGTGGCATGGTGTATTCGTTGTGCCTTTCTATGACCTGCTGTGCAACCTGGATGTGATCTATTGTACTGAATCCACTTCTGAATCCTGCTTGTTCTCTTGGTTGTGCGTCATTCAGTTTTTTTAATATTCTTTTAGAAATTATCTTAGTGAAAACTTTGTACATCACTGATAGTAGGCTTATTGGACGGTAGTTCTTTAAATCTTCCTGTGCTCCTTTTTTATGTAAAAGGATCACTTCTGCATTTTTCCATAAGTCAGGTACTTTTTGTTCTTTGAGGCATTTTGAGTATAATTTTGCCAGTGTTTTATGTAACGTCCGACCACCAGCTTTTAGCATTTCGACAGTTACACTATCCTTTCCTGGAGCCTTGCCGTTCTTCATCAATTCTATAGCATTTGTTACTTCCTCCACTAGGATATCTGGTATTATATATTGTTCTTCCGTGGGTATTGCTGTCCCTGACTGGCTCTGATCTTCATATAACTGGGAATAAAACCTTCTGACAATCTCTAACATTTGGGTACGCTTCCTGCACACTGTGCCATCCTCACGCTTTAAAGCATATATTTGCGTTCTTTTGTTTCTCAGCTTCTGTTTAGCTTTGTTAATTCCTTTGTTTTCTTCCAGGGTTTTTTGCACTAGCTGCATATTGAATCGGCGCGTGTCCTCTCTGATACGTTTTCTTATAGTTTTGCAGAGCTCAGTGTACTCGACCCTGCCAAAAGGACTACCTGCATTTCTCATTGCTCGCCGTTTCTTCATTAAATCAATGGTCTCACTGGAGATTTTTGTTTGTTTGAGACATTTTTCCTCTGGTGCTATTGAAGCAGCCGTTTGAAGTACATTGTTGGCGATTTCTTCATATTGAACTGATATTTCCACCTCCTCTGGATCTTGTAACGCAGCAAACCGGTTTGACAAAGCAATCTCAAAATCGCTTCCTCTCTCCAGCAGTTTTCCAGAATCCACCTTGCCCTTCTTTGATCTTACCATTTTTTCGCGCTCTTTTCGACAGTCAATCCGAACCCTTGCTCGTACAATTCGGTGGTCACTTCCTACATTAAAATTGTTAAGGACAGTACAATTGGTAAATATTGTTTTATCGTTGGTCATGATGTAGTCAATTTCGCTTGTGAGCCCAGATGGACTTTTCCATGTCCATTTTCTGCTGATATTTTTCTTATAGAATGAATTCATAATATATAGTTCTAGTCCTTCAGCAAAATCAACTAATCTGTCACCTCTATTGTCTCGCTCACCAGTTCCATATGGGCCAGTTGCATTTTCGTCTGTTCTTGTTGTTCCAATTCTGGCATTAAAATCACCCATCAGGATTTTGTACCTACATTTCTCCTTGTATAAAAGCTGGGCCACATCATCATAAAATTCCTCAATTTCCTCATCTTTATGGCTTATAGTTGGTGCATAAGCTTGGACGATTTGAAGCCTAAACTTTTTATTCAGCTGAATGACGCATTGGGCTAATCGGTCGGATGTACTTTCAAATTTTACCACACTGTCCTTCAGCTTTCGATTGATGAGGAATCCAATTCCGCCACATCGGCCATTTTCCGTACCTCGAGTGTAGAGTACGTGTCCAGTTGGTTCCAGTTTGATTAACTCTTCACCCTTCCTTCGTGTTTCACAGAGCCCAATAGTATCCCAATGTATGTTGTCAAGTTCGATTAACAGTTCTTGCAATCGGGCCTCTGTTTTCATAGTCCGTATATTTAACGTTGCAATGTCAAAAGTCCAATGGTAGCCAGATCTAACCCGGTGATTCTTAGCACCCTCTGCTTTGGGGCAGGTCTTCCCGCTGCCGTAGGTAGTTGCCCCTTGGCCTCCGGGGAATGAGGGCCGTGTTTGAGGTTGTACTGTCATATTTCAACATACTGAAATACCATGTTGAAGGAATGGACCGTAATCTGCCACGCTGGTCCAATGCGGATTGGCAGATTTTGGATCATGTTAGTCTGAGGCCTCCGCTTTGACCCGTCCGCCAGGGGTGACCCTCCCAGGAGCATAGACTCCAGACGGCATAGCTCAAAGCTTCATTGCCCCACTCAAACCCCTTTACCACGTCAAGGTCTGATCCAGAAAGGGGTATATATATATATATATATATATATATATATATATATATATATATATATATATATATATATATATATATTTTTTTTTTTTTTTTTTTTAATTTTCCATCTAAAATTATTTCCATAATGCCATCAATTTCCATAATGTTTCATATTTAACAGATACACAGTCTATACACTGTAAATTAATCGTTACCATAATCAGTCCATATATAGAGGTTACATAAACGACTGCAACTGTGGCTGCTTCTTTCATTGACCAATGATCTGGAATGTCAACGAGGCAATATTCATCGACGTTCACCATAGAACCGGATGCTCCTCCCAAAACCATTCCAAATACCCTCCTACCACTGGAGAAAAAAAAATTATTGGTAGTTAGAAAATCTCAATTAGAAAAGTAACAATCTAGTAAGCATGACAATATATAATTTACCTTTCTGTTCGACCGCTAAATTCCAAACCCTGAATGCATTCCTGTTCTCTTCTATCTTTGGTAACTGTATCTACAGTAATTTTTCTTGATGCCGTCATAACGTCCCTAAAGTTCAATGCTCCATAATAGACCTAAAATATTACTATTTTTATTTTTTGCGAATCATCTTTATCTAATAATTTTATGAATTACTTTATTCTAATATTTAAGTAATGTATCATATGTAAATGAATGAAAACTATTGAGTCAAAAAATGCATCGATGCTCATTAGAACACTGTTTTGAGGCACTCATTATTGAGATGATATTGAGGCAACCGATACTTGTAGTAGTCGGATAGAAACAGATGTGCTGGATGCAAGTGGGAGAACTTGTTTGCCATATTCATACATGACTTTTTAGCCTCTAGCGATATGTGCACGATTTCTGACAAGCTTCCAAATCTTCTGACAAGCTTCCAAGCTTTATGAATTGACAAATTTATATTTTTAAATACTAAATATTTTAATTTTTCAAAAGAAACTTACTTTTATTCTAAACATACTATACTCACCTTCACATTGATTCTATTAGAACGTAGTTTTTCAAATCTTCTTAAAGCTAAAGGTCCTTCAATCCATCTTAGTGATGATAGATCTCCTCTCGCTGTGGTGTTCAAGTAGCAATGTTCTCTCTCCACTTCTGTATTCTCATTGATAAGCAAATGTTTATAAGTGCCCCACTGACCGTTCTTGTAAACGTTAACAGGTAATTGTTTTTTAAGCTGATCTATGTAGAATGGAGACTGGATATCAAAATCGGGTGCAGAATCTGGCACGAACACAAGTTTAGCTTTCTGACCACCTTAAAAAAATATTGGTAAAAATTCGTTTTCGCTACCTTATTACGTATGATATACTGAACTGTCTGTAAATACTTTCAGTATTATTAGGAAAATACCAATAAACCGCTATAGTTAAATTGTTTTTTAACGAGTCATCGTTTGTATGTATGTTAATATGTATGTAATTCATCGGTTCTATTGTAACCATTTACATTTGTTTTTATTTTTTGATTCCAACTCAAGGTAAATTTCAGCTAAATCCTGTATTTCAGATCGCTGTGTTTAATTGCATTTGAAAATGTTACCGTTGGAAGATAAGTAGAAAAGAAAATTGTCAATGTATTATTGAATAAAGTTTTTTAATAGCATAACAATTCTTCTTTTGTTTTCTGGTAAAAAGATGAAAGGATTTTCCTGTCAACCTTATATGAGAGGGTCATTTGAAAAGTTCTCGACTTGACAAAGATAACACCAGATTTTTGGAATTTTTTAAATATAGTTGCCTTGCAGTTCAATACATTTAGACCAACTACGTTCAGACTTTTTAATACCTTTAGTATAATAAGATTTGTCTAGATCTGCGAAATAAGCGGTTGTCTGTTTTAACATCATGGTGTGAATGTACGTAGAAACACTTCGAAGCATGGAGTTTTACAGCAAGAACTCGAAACGTGTGTGTAGGAGTAGTTAATGGTGATAAAATGGCATGAAATGGATTGTCAAAATATATGACAAAACTAAGCCATATCACGTTTAAATAAATCGGAACACTCTTGAAAAATGTTCATTTGAATGCGCTTGTAGTCGACTGGTAACAAACGCAATGGTCAGCAAGCGGATAACTTTCTCATTCCTAAAACATTGTGTAAAATGCAGTCGACAGTTTTTATCGAGATGATATCAGCATGCTTGTCTATCACCTTCAATGGGTAAACAACAACATTTCATTTTTACCGTTGAAAATGAATCGAACGAAAATGTCCGACAGGGTTAAATCGTTACTTTAAATTACTTTATAATAAAAAGGAATAAAACAATTTTTTACTTTGCTATCTATCACTTTTATTTTTAATAAAAATTTGTGTGGCTATAGTTTCGTAAAACGACTTTACATTCTCAAACACTACTTTAAAACTAAGGTTTTACAGCTAAAGTGTTAAAGTGATGTTTGATAATGTAAAGTCGTTTTACGAAACTATAGTCACACAAATTTTGTTTAAAAATAAAACTGATAGATAACAAAGTAAAAAATTGTTTTATTCCTTCTTAAAAAATGAACTATCACAAAGTAACGGAAAAATCAATCAATACTTTATTCGAACTTCGTTCGAACTTCAATTCTATCCATTTTCAGAAAACATCAGAACTTATTTGCTTTACTCATCATCCAGAATTATCTTTCGTACGCATCTAAAACTTCGTAGCACTGCGTAGCATATTCATTAGGTCATACTTACGCTATTTCGGTCGGAAGCTAAGAACATTCCAAGACTTTTATAATATAATCAAATTTTTTATTTTAGAAGCAGAATAGACAATAAGATAATATAATTGAATGGTCAAAATTTACCTGGTTCTTTACGAAGACATGTCAATAATCCCATACATCCATTGAGAATCTCTCCTTGTGCATACAATATAACATTATCATCGGATTCTAAAGCATTTTTTAGTTTTGGTAACCATGTAAAATCAGTGTCTTGTGAGGAAATTCTCACGACCACTGGAGGAATATATGAATCAACCTTCTTCAAAAATACCAGTTGTTCTTCCTCAGTGCTATAAACAGATACTACATGTAAGTCAGAATTCTTAAACGTCGAAAGGTTTAAACTATGTTCTTCTCTGCTTAAAATAAAGCCTGATTGCTGGATGGATCCCATTGCTAAATTCAACATCTAAAATAGAAACAAAATTATTTGCGGTTGGGATTCTACAAAATTCTTACGGTGGATCGTTCAATGAGTTTGGAAGCTATCACCAAGTGACAGTCCACTTCGGTGTGAAGTTTTTTATCTTCAACGTTGATGTTTCTAACTTCTACTGCAGTTTGACTTAGAACCGTTATATTAGGTTGGATTAGAGGCTGATCTGCTAGAGCGTCATAAACAATATCCCCTAAAAATTGTATAAAATCATTTATAACTTGTCAATGGCAATATTTTTTGTTTATAATTCGAAATTCCTTGTGGAATAGCTGCTAGAAGCAGACATTTATTATAATTAAATTGGTACGTTGGCATGTGCTTACTTCTCATACGCTTAAGGGTTCTTATTTTGGAAACTGAATGCGGATGCATTGCTAATACTTAACATATTAGTAATATCCAAAAATACTACCTATCATGTCTCGGTTTGATGGGATTAATTAACTAAATGGATAAAACATTCCACTCACATATTGACTGATCGGAAAAAATACGAAAATTTTAGCTGATATGTTTTAGCTCATCGTTCATATATACCAAACTTGTCACATTTTAATGAGCATTGAGGGGGTTCATAGGAGATGTTGAAGGCTGAGTGAGACATCCTTAAATGGCGAAATCAGAGTTTATTAAATCTTATTTGGTAAGCATAAAATAAAACATTATAAACGGATTCTAAGGCATTTTAAAATCAGTGTCTTGGGAGGAAATCCTCACGACCACTGGAGAAATATATGAATCAACTCTCTTCAAAAATACCAGCTGTTCTTCCTCAGTGCTATTAACAGATACACCATGTATGTAGTATGATTAACATCATTACTAGAAAGGGTATAATCGAGAATGTGGAAACTACCAAGTTTTTAGCAAAGTGTTTACGAAGGCGATACAGGTACTACTACGGAAAAATTGCGAACAGACCAGTAGAGAGGAAGAGGAATAACTAAACTACTGTTCAACTAAACAGTAGCTTTATTGACCACATATTTTTGATAGGTCAATTAGGAGAAGAAATTATTAGATACTGAAGGAAATTAATGATAGTCTTTCGGGACTTACAAATTAGCATTTGTTGGTATACATTAGCCTCTATAGTAGAAAGTAGTAGATATTAAGCATATTTCAAGAAAAATTATTCTGCTTTTAGGACATCGTATCATAGCTAAACCAGCAGTGTATGAATCCAGAGAGAATTGTGCACAGCTATTCCAATTGAAATTGAAATGGGAATCCGCCAGATGATTGTGTGTTTCCGTTACTATTCAACTTACAGTTGGAATACATGTATAGTTGTAAGATTCAGTATGGTGCGAATAGCTCAATAACTCAACTAATGTTTGCGTATGAGAGTGACTTATTCACTGACGCAGATGCCACTGACAATATCTCCACCATTGCTCACAATTGATCTAAGGATCAATGTAGGGAAAAAAAAACTAAGCCAAACTGTATCTAGAGAAAGATCAAATTGCATTCTGTGCAAAAGTCTACAACAGGATTAATTGTGCTACGGGAGTATTCGCATCCCTAAAATTTAATATCTGCAAAAAACCAAGTATTCATATCTTCCGATCATCGACTCTACCAATCCATAAAAGAAATGGACTTTTGCTTAAAATTAATATAAATAAGCTGTAGGTATTCCAGATGCGCTGGCCGCATCAGATCAGGGCAATATTACTTTGAAAATCACTGGTCTTGGTTTAATCGTGCACTACCAGTCAATGAGCAGATTAAAAAACTTTAATTTTACCCGCATTTATGGAATGACTCCCAATCGAATCATATTAAAACTACGCTAGATGAAAGGCCATCTGGAAAGTAGCATCGAGGAAAATATGGCAAAAAAAAAATAAAAATATATATAAAATATATTTCTACAATAGAGGCTAATGTATACCAACAAATGCTAATTTGTAAGTCCAGAAAAACTATCATTCCAGCATATCGTTAATCAACGTCTGATCATGAATTGTGCTAAGAATATTACGGTGGGACAGAAATGGAAAATCGTGGTACACCAAGTACATCTTCCAGTGGTATCTGCAGCAGTGTATTGGAACCAGGAGAGATTTCTGAGAAATCCTACTAAAGGATAAAAAGAAGAAGCAGAAATAAGAAAAAACTTTAAAAAAGTGAGCAAATTAATTTACTAACTCAATATTTTAGACACCCCAAATTCAACACATCAATTTAGTATCAGCAGAAGATGATTAAATTAAAAGTTAGCGAAACGGGCATAGAGCCATTTAAATGCGTTTAATGTGAGTGAAACAATCAATTTTTTTATCATCAAAGGTCCCAAATCAAAAATATCAAATAGTGAAAATTTAGTGCTTCAATGAAGATATAAGGTCATTTAATGGCCATCAAGTAATTTGCTATTATTGGCATTAACTAATAAAAACAAATAAATCTAACGAATAATACTTACCAAGTACTTTATTTGCTTCTGGAGTAGCTTCGTCAATTAGTTCAATAACTTTCACATTGACTGAATGTAAAGTTTCTATCAAAAATTGAGTGTTTACACGTATAGCTGCATCGACACTAAGTTTTGCAACATTGGAAACGAACACATGCTTCTCCAATACTGGTATAGCCATGTTCTTTCTTCGGGCAATCGAACTTGCAATTAAATTTCGAATTTCAATACCTCCCGATCTAAAAGTATACAAAAATCTCATTTTAGATAATGGTTAATTATGGTGGCTAGCTATGTAACAATTTCCAGAAGAGAGAGAGTACGTTAAATTGCAATACTTACTTAGCGTCGCTATAAAAATTAGTGTTAGCTTTGACAAGTATTCACTAATGCCTCGTCAACCGTGGGGGTTCCGTTCCGGATAGAGGGCCGCGGTTGGCGAGGCATTTTCTGGGGTTACACTTGAAAACAGAATGTGTGTGAATAATTAAGATTTTTTTTAAAGAATTTATATTTATATATATATATATATATATATATATATATATATATATATATATATATATATATATTCTATATTATCAATATGTATGTATATATTAATTTTGTTACAAAGATAAAACTTATTTTCGAAAACAATGCAAAATTGTTGGCTGTTCCATTTTTTTTGTGAGCTCCTTTTGGATCTCCCTATAAGGTTGTAGTAGTTCATTCAAACCATTTGAAAACTTTAGGCTTCTTTCTACTGAAAGGTTTTCATCATAGACCAAATCTTGTAATTGTTGTGCGGTTAATAAATTTTTTTGTAAACTACTTAACGTTAGAGATGTAGTAGTCTTAGTAGTTGTTATCTCGTGGGGGACCTCATCGTCGGCATTGCCTTCGACATACGATGTATTTTCCAGAATTTCAAACAGTTCTGATTCCGATAGTTCATTGTCGTGAGAAGCTATAAGTTCTTCAACGTCATTTGGTTGCAACTCGTCGAAACCATCGCCATAAATTTGGTGTAAGATTCTTACATTGTCTTCAATTTCTGTTGCTTTGTTAGGAATCGTATCGGCAACAACCTCTGGCCATTACTTTCTCCAACAGGAATTCAATGTTGATGAACATAACTCATCCACTGCTTCTTTGATAAGTGTTGTGCAATGGGCGATATTAAAAGCTTTCCAAATCTCAGTAACAGTGAGAATAACATAACTGAAACTTTGATCCACGGACTAAACGTTAACATACGACACTCTTAGGGTTAAGAGATTTGTATACCAGCAGTGGCTTTAGCATGTGGTTATCTAAAGCATTAGAGTAAAAGAGAAGAGTAACCCTATCCTTTGCAGCTTTAAATCTTGGTGTGGATCTTTCGGATCGAGACACACATGTTCGAGCAGACATTCTCTTCCAAAATAAATCTGTCTCATCTGGGTTAAATACCTGATCTGGTTGATCACCCTTGCTTTCAATCAATTGTTTCAATTCAGTCGGATACCGATTAGCCCCCGCGTGACCTGCAGAAGCCGATGTCCCAGTAATTTATATGTTGTGTAACAAAAAGCGCCTTTAAAAATTTGCAAACCAATCCTTACTGGCTTGGAAGATAAGAGTTTCCTCATCTGACTTTAGATTCTCGAATAGACGCTGAGCGCTCTTTCCATCTTTTCCATCGTTAGAGGTCGCGGGAAATACTTAATTTTATTGCTGGTTCTAGTACAGCACAAAACACTAGCCCGAATGAATTTCTCACTCTTTTTTTATTGTTCTTACTGTGAATTCATTCATTTTAAACTTTTTCGCGGCATTCGCATGCGTTTCACCTGCAGCAAAACAGTCTAACAATTGAATTTTATACGTTTAACTACGTAATTAAACTCACGAAAATTACTAATCAGCAACTTCGTTTGAATAATAATACAAACAAATTATGTAAATGCATAACCAACGGCAGTGCGTCATTCGAAAAAAGGCAATAAAACAATTCCTGGAAAATTGGAGTAGCAGTTCGCACGAGATTACGACGATAACGCACAGCTCTGCTATACAATTCGATTGAAAATTTAATCTAGGCAATTACGCAAGACAAAATCGCGATTGACGAGGGTTTATTGTATATACTAAATTTTTAGCAGGCAAAGTTTGGCAAAATTCAAGCTTAAGTACTGTTTAAGAGTACCTAGTTATAAGGTATCCGGTATAGAAATTTATAATAACCTCGCAGTAATATTATATCATTGTCTGTTTTAATCATTCTATTTCAATCATTAAAAACGGGTTTGCTGTTATACCCCAGCTAAACTTCCTGAAAAGATAATGAAGAAACCAAAAATCTCTTGTATATTATTATGTATTCAGAATAGTGTTCATCGAAACACTAATCAAATCTGTTTTGAAAATATTGATTATTTGCCATATTTTTCAAATTTGGTTTTATCTGCGTATAATCTTTTTTCGAAATAGAGTTTAAAGAATGAATATCTTCACAAAGAATATGGCTACTGATGCTTCAAAATTGATTAATTTTGGGTTTCGGTATTCAGAGCAGGAGATTTGATTTTTTAATAAAGTCTTGAATGTTTGCACAAGGAACTTGAATGTTTGACTTTAATGTATTACGTCGAAAATCTGCATTTTGTGTCAGAGATCTGCTAACTATTTATCGGTACTACAATGTACTGAAAGAAAGGTGTTATATATGGAATATAATGTCCATCATAGTATACTGCACAAACACTAATTATTTTGTTGACTTTATTGTATCTTCTTCACGCGTTTCACGCGTTAATTAATATATCTGATTTATCGGGTGATTTTGGTGGACAAACCAAGTCACCAATTACAGAAATTAGCCTTTCTGGAAATATCTGTATCGTATCTCAAACCATGCTATTAAGTTGTGTATTATACAAATGGCTTCACCTTCGCTTCTCTCATATCAACTAAACTGCAATTTCGGAAATAAAGTGTATCAAGAATGGTGGACTATTCAAACGATCAGTAACTTATTGTCTATTTTTTGAGAATATGTACCATGTAAGGTTAGTAACACAGAGGCGGACGAGTTTTGTGAATCATCCAGCAGTTTTTCAAGAAATTAATAAAGGCAATTGAAAAAACTGGTAGCGGAAAATCAAAAGAAGTAGCATTAAATAAAAGAAAAACTGAAGAATAGTTCGTGATTATTTAAATGTTCAAAGAAAAAAAGTTGGGTATACTACACTTTAGTTTTGTTATTAAAAAAATGTTATAACAATTTTTGCTCCATCCTGTATAAAAATACAATTTATTTACGTACTGAATGATTTCGCTTCTTTTGCAAACATATACTGGGACATTAGGAGTTTCTCCTAGAGACTGACATACGTTCAAATGTTTCTTAGCATCGATGGTTAATCTTCCGATAGTGGTAGGGACATAGAGTAGGCGAGTATCTTCTTGCAAAATCTTCATTTGGAGCATATTATCCATAAAGGAAACCCAATTTTCATTCCAACTGATTGTGCCATTCTGAGCTTTCACATCACATGTTTCAATAGCACGAAATTGTTTACTAGAAGGAATTTTAATGGAATTAATAGTTTTATATGTAGTGCTTTTTACATTGATTTAAATGTGATTTTTTTTGTGGAATAATATCTTTATTAAATGGGTTGATTACTAGAGACATATAATGATATCGTCAACGTGTTATGTGATTCTGCACATCTGAATTCTTTTATTAAATTAAGGTTAAAAGGATTATGATAACATTTATGGTACTTATGAAAACAACGTAGCACTATGGACTGTATTTTTAAAAAGTATCTACTCGTTAGATGAATGTTAAGGGCTGATCAAAAACTTATCATGCAAATCATGGCTGAGCTAAATTTAACGATTATTAACATAGATTCGAAAATATTCGGGACAGTTGTTGAAACCTTGGTCTATCGTTTGGATTCAGAATCAAAACTACACCATATGCAATTATAGCACAAGCACCCATAGAAAAAAGAGAACTTTCAAGAGCTTAATGAAAATTTCGTATTACTTTTTCTGTTGTAAAAGATTATGGTGATCTTAGTGTAAGGAAATTGAGGAGGCGCCAGCACCATTAAACTAATGGTTTCCTTTAATTTTTTAGAAACATTGAAATGTATCGAATATGCATGTGCTAGAATGCCCTGTTAAGTTGGATTGGTTATTTTTCGATATCAAAGTAAATATAAATAGTGTAGATAAAAATATTTGTACATAGAAGTAATATTAATGGTCCAGTGTTAATAGTTAAAGTCCAATGAAATTGAGGTGAACTATTACAAATCTGATTAGTATTATTTTACCTATAATTATAACCTCTCAGTTTCAATTCCTTGTATATATCTTTCTTGGTCATATAAATGGAATCTTCATTTCTAGGTTCTGGTTTTTCTAGAGCAGTGAGGTTCGCCTCATCTCCAACTGCCAAACGTATACGTCCTTTAACTACTGTTGAATTTCCTAAACATAACCAAAAATCGATATTTACATGTTAAGAATGTTAAAAGTCAGTTTAAATAATTAATGGCTTAATAATACGGTTCTTTCCAGGACTTCTACGTATAGAATGTGGGGTAAAATAAATCTTATCAGTTTCTTCTGAATGGTTAAAACTGTATGTGGTCTGGAGACACTTTGTTTATAAAATATACCTCTGTAGTCTCACCAGAGGTGGACCATGATTTTTGAACCATTTCCATTTTTAGGTGGTTAACCATTTTAATAACGGGTTGATTTTTTTTGGTATTTTCGGAACGTATCGCAGATGGATCGCAGAGGTCATTGTATGAGGCATCCAAATGTGGAGTTGGTAAATGTATTTATAAGCGTAAATAGGTTTCTACATGGGTATACTAATTGCTCTAGTTGACCACTTTATTAATTGGGATGTGTCATCGACAGTATCGTTGAAAATATATATACTAAATGCTCTCTTTAATTACTTGAAATGGGGGAATTCTATGGAACATGATGACCTTTTATGTTCTGCATAAAAAAATGTGACATCAGTAAAACATCAAGGACAGCAGGAAAACAGACAAAAAAGAGAAAATAGATTATGGGGAAAATAAAAGAAGTGTAGGAAAGAGTCTCCTGGATTGCGAGGAGCTCAGCCCATAAGATACAATATGATGTATGGAGGAGGAATGAACGGGATATAGAGTTGTAGATGGTAGATGTTGTAGAGAAAAGACATCGTTTGGGAATTAAAGCGGAACGAAGAAGATACCAAAGAGAAGGGATGAAGGACCCACATTTAAGTGAATCAGAATCATTTACAAATAATGAAAGGGCAATTTGATTGCGAACAAATTATCGCAGAATAAGGGCTTTCGGACGTTTCTCGTGTTGATATTGTTTCGTCGACCTCTGAGCCTGTCGACCCTTCAGAAGTACCAGACCTTTAGAATTCAGGGTCTATTGATGAGGACCGATTTTTCATTGGTATGCCTGATGGTTGAGCGTTGGCTAAAAGACGTAAAAGAGAATCTGGAGTGACCAAAGCCATGACCATATAACCATACCTTCAGGTGTACCGCTCAAGACCGATCGATGATGGCTTAAGGCCATAAACTGGTCTTGGGAGATATTTACTGACATCGTTTCGATGACAGCTGAAGGAATGGCATTTCCACGTCGAGTATGGGTGAATTTTAATTTCTTTATATATTCTTATATATACGAGCGTTGCTATTTATGTACCCTGAATAATAAATAAAACAAATATTTATCTTTGAAAATGGTTATATTTTTTTACGTATTCTTTAATAGTTTCGTAGTTTCTTCTTTACGGACTGGTACAAAAATAAATTATTGAGTGCCATATTAGGACTGTATGGCGGATGACCCTTCAATTCGATGTTTTGACAGGTTAAATATTGAGTTGCTCGGTCCGATGTGTGAGAGCTCGCGTTTTCATGGTGAAGAATGATCCTTCGTCGCTTGTTGTTTTTTCTTATTTCTTTAAAGACTGCCATTCAGAATTGACAGTTCTACGATTCTGTAGTGGCACTGTAGCCACATGCCCATTTATCCTAAAAAAACAGGCGATCATTTATTTCGAAGCGCTTCTTGCGCGAACAGCTTTTGTTGGGTTTGACTTATTTTGAAAGACTCATACAGTCCACTGATGTTTACTTTCTGGCTCATACGCATAGATCCAAGATTTGTCACCTGTGTAGATGTTATACACGGCTTTTGACGTGACACAAATTGTATTTTTTGAGCATTTTTTTGAATCAATAGACAGAAGCCTAAATGTTCATGTAAAATCTTGTGTATGTTTATCATACTAATGCCCAGGGATGCCTTAATCTTATGGAATGTGACATAATGATCTTACTTTATCAGTTTGCGCACACTATCGATGTTTTCTGGCACAAAAACCGATTTTTTAATGATCTTTTTTAAAGTCGTCCGTGAGATAACGACGGCGACGAATTGAATTCACTAAACCAGTAACATACAGTGGTTTTAGATGATGCTTCATCGCCAAAAGTCGAAGTGAGTTGATCGATACACCGTTGCTGAGATAATCCACGTCGAAAGTCGTAGTAAATCATCGCACGAAAATTCTTACTAGTTAATTGCATTTTTTGACTCAATTGAAATTTTCAAAGCGTTCTGAGTACCGTGAACAATGTCAAACTTTACGATGTAAATTATTCCGGATTCATAAATAGCATCCGTCGTATATATATATATATATATATATATATATATATATATATATATATATATATATATATATATATATATATATATATATATGTATATATGTATATATAATCAATATTTTATTGTTAAAATTAATTAATTGACTCAACTTACCTTCAGATATTTGAAAATGTCCCGTTTCTTTTCGAATTTTGACATGCAAATCAATCTTGGTAAGTACGCTGGCAGGCATGGTGCAAGCTCTCATAAATCTGCAGTTTTCAAATACCACTTTCATATCAGGTATGAAAAGTCGATTAATATGGCCGAATAAATCCCATACTAAATACAGATATCCTGTTGCAGGAAACAGGTTTCTTCCTGAGAAACAAAAATCCAGCATGTATTAGCCAATTAAATGAATATTGGTCGTTAACTTAATAATCCACTGAGAACATAATTATCGAACTGTTGGTATATTTCTTATCAATACCGTTAATCTTGATATATGTTTAGTGATGAGGACAGTCAAATCTGTTGTGAAGCTGGGTTAAACATGTTGATGCTCGATGATTTATGAATATTATAATTTCACTTTATCAAACAAATACTGGGAATTGTTTATTTAAAAAGCCGAACCAGAAGATATAATATGAAGGTAATATATTCTATAGATAATTCTTATCTATAGAATATCTTTTATTACTACTCTACTACTCTCTCTCTCTCACTCTCTTTATTTAGTAGATTCCGATCCAATTCAGGATCCCTGTTCTCTAAGCTCACTACAACGATTCGCTATCCTAACCTAAGAAATGAACGTTGACATCCCTGAATGCTGATCGTATGGACTTATTGGATTTCCAATCCTAGATAAAAATTTACCTCAGCTAAAAAGAAACGTAATTCACACTACTTTGTTACAATTAGCATCCTAACAATGCCTGGTAAACACTTTCCTACTCAATCAGATAGACAAATACTTCAATACGGATAATCAAAAACCAACTGTAGTACACGTATGGCATTCGTTCACGGGAACCCGAAAATGTTGTTCACATACTGACGGCTGAATTATTCGTAATTCAGGAAGCTTTCCAATATATCTCCGAAATGCCCTCCGAAAAACGACCAGAATACGCCAAAAGACACTTTAAAATCATTTTTCATCATGACAATGCTCGGCCCCATGTTGCAAAATGTGTAAAAAACTATTCGGAAAACGTGAAATGGGACATCCTACTCCACCCGCCGTATTCACCTGACTGAGCCTCTTCGTGGTTAGTCACTTATTTCGATCGATGCAGTACAGACTTTCAGAACAACACTTACATTCTTATGAAGAAGTGGAAGATGTGAAAAATTAACAGCTAGCAATGACCAATACTTTGTTTATTAAGGTAATTTATTTTGTTATGGAAATAAACGCCCAAATTTTGCGAAACAATCGACTTTATTAGCCAAAACACTTATTACTATCTAAGGTATAATTTATTCCAAGAAAATCAAGGCAATGCTTCACGGGGACTCAAATCTCTCTTCTCTTACTCTTTTAGTCTTCTATGTACTTGTATTCGTACTCATACTTTATGTCAATACCTTTTTGTTACCCATACTTATACCTATAATATATATTTGTACTCATGTTTGTAGGCTGGTTCTCTTCTTTTACGCTAGGTCAGTGACTTAGTTTGTACTAGGTTTTCTTCTTTACAGTGAACATAGTGCCTCTAGATAAAACCGTTAAACATTACTAGCGTTTCAATGTGAACGGCTTTAAATTTGAATCACTCAAAACACAGGGAACATTTTGAGTAACATGATTCTGAATAGGTTAACATATTGATTTAGCGAATCCATCCAGCTATTTATAAGAAACTAGCTAAACCGGCCACGCTTCACTGCGGCGCAGTCTGATATGAAACAAATTGAGAAGTAAATAAAAGTATTCTAACAAACATAGATTCACCAAGGAAACACATTATTCAATTTAATACCCTGCTTTGCGTTGCTGTGTTTATGCTGTAAAATGAAAGGAAAGGAAGAAAAAAGATGTTTTTCACAGAAAATCGTTTTTTATTGTAAATCTAGTGGATGGACTACATTTTTTGTTTGTCCGTTTTCTGTATAAACATAAAGATCATTCGGTTTGCCGACTACTACTACTGCTTATCCTGTGTGTCAAGTTGACCCTGAGGCCCTTACTTTTGTTCTCTTATTATCGATTACGACTGTTTCGCGTCAGTCGCAATCTGGGTTTTATGCGCCGTCCTTTTGGCGCGGTTAATACCATACGGTACTGGTCGAGATTAATCGACCGAAGTGATAGTGATTACTGCTCCGGAAACGACCCGCGAGGGTCGAGTCCAGTGGAAGTTTATTCGTAGATCGCTTGGTTGGTTCGCTGGTCGTTGACGCTGGATTTTTTGAATGAACTGGTGTACTATTCGGTTCTTCTTCGTGTCTGTGGTTTTTTGGCCTATTCTTTTTTGTTTTCTTGATGTTATTCTGTTCTACTTTGTTTTATTATTCTCTTTTTTGTTTTCTTGATGTTCTCTTTTTTGTTTTCTTGATGTTATACCGGTGTTAGTGGTTTTGTTTTGATGTTGTTGGTAGCACAGAATGGACGGACTGGATGTTGTTGTCGGTTCCAGTGCGTTACATCTTCACCGTCTTCGGGGCTAAGGCTTATTCTCTTGGTTAGGTTTGAGGTCGCCGCGCGTCCTGCGTGACGAACCTCGGGGGTGCCCGCTCCCTAATCCAGTTCGGACTCCCGCTGCTGGAACGGTCAACAGCCATGGACGTCTGCCCCCACGATGGCCAGCGCGCTCGCAACGCGTCCGACCATCACAGAGTCCATCCTCTGCTTACAGTATTACACTGTTTATTCCTTATTAGCGAGTCCGGGCAAGAAGGATTAGGTGTTGCTGCCGGTCCCGGTGCTTCGTTCTTCACCAACTTCGGGGCTAAGACTTATTCTCTTGGTTAGGGTTGAAGTGCCGTCTGGCGGAGACGACACTTCGGGGTTGTCCGCTCCCTTGGTCAGATCTGTACGTCGGCGACCGAGACTACCAACCGACACTGCTATCTGTCCCCATGGTGACCAGACAAAACACGTCCGATCACCTCAGAGTCTCATTCCGAACTGGTTTGCCGACTCTGGAACATACGACGTATAATTGCCCATGAGAGAAGCATTTGTTTTCTAAATTCAAACAGCATATTTGCAAAGATTGCTCTTGCGCTTTATTGTTAGTCATAGCGAACGCAAGGCTTATTGGAAATTGAAGTCGTTTGAACTCGAACGCCAATTCGGTCAAAATGAGTGGTATTCGTGAAAGCAGTATGTCTTCACCTTTATGAAGTCCAATCAGAATTGTTGCTTCAATTAGATTGTTTATCAATTTTTTTACTACTGATCATGTAGCATTACATAACTTTGGGTGATTAATGTTTCGGAGTAATAGAATTACCTCTCCAATTTTGAAATTCAGAACGTGTGACGGTAATCCGGAAACATCGAGCGAATTAAGAAATTCCGTTGGAAAAATCACTACGCCACTTTGGTTCATCACGGAGCCAATGGATTTGTCACTGTTTCACCTGCGATTCTGTTTAGAATGATGTTCATATTCTGTACGTCAACATTTTTAGCCGCTAGAATGGCTCTTTCGCTTATGAAAACGGTTGGGATACGCCGAAACTTAGCTCGGCGGGCACTCAGGATCTGACTTGTTTTATTTTACTATAAAAACATGCGCGAATTAAAAAGCAACGTTATATTAAAATTTCAAGTTAATCAATCGACTACTTTTCAAGTTTTGCGGGCACAAACATACGGAGGCTGAACTTATTGTAAGCAGGTCTTTACCTGTAGTTAAAGTGTAGTTAAAGTGTAGACGTTGATGCGCTACAGCCCCATCTAGTGGCGAGGTAGAGTAAATACGACAAAGTGGATATCACAAAAACGTTCACCTTGTTCAAATACCTACGTATACCAATTTTCATAGCGATCGTTTATACGGTATATAAGTTGTTGTCCTACAGCGCCATCTAGTGGCGAGTTACAACAAAATGGATAGCAAGAAACCTCCTTCATGAAAAAATACTTAGATGTGCCAACTTTCATGGTGATGAGTCAAACGGGGTCGGGGTTTATCGATCTCTTATATACCAACACCCTTTTTTATACAAATAGATATTTATATATATATATATATATATATATATATATATATATATATATATATATATTTATATATATATATATATATATATATATATATATATTATATATATATATATATATATATATATATATATATATATAATATATATATATATATATATTATATATATATATATATATATATATATATATATATTATATATATATATTATATATATATATATACTATATATATATATATATATATATATATATATATATTATATATATATATATATTATATATATATATATATATTATATTATATATATATATATACTATATATATATTATATTATATATATATATTATATATATATTATATATATATATATATTATATATATATATATATATATATATATATATATATATA